>ADNK01002465.1:0-32658 GCA_000320545.1 Bigelowiella natans CCMP2755
CCCTTTCCCGAACACTTCGCCCCCATGCCCTCCACTTGCTATTGCTGTATTTAGGCTACAACAAGGAGACAACTCCCCCCCATATCTTCGGAAGCGGCCCCCCCGCAAAGTCTAAAGTGTATCCTGCCGAAATGAACGTTGATGGGGGGGGGGAGGAGGGGGGGGGTTATTGCATATACACAGTCAGAGCAACAATACTTCTTCTCACACCACACAGCTACCCCCGCAGTATCATTTCACACACAACATTCTATCAAGATTACTCTCTCTCTATCATCCCTCCCAACTACCTGAAAAGCCAGCCATTCGTCCGGCGCGCTCTCGTCGTAATCAAAGCGAATGCGTGTCAGGGTCTCCTGTATCTCTGGCCGGATTCTATCTAAGAGCGATAGTGGAAGCCGCTCGTTGAGCAACGGTGACGATGTGCTCCATTCTAACATCTGGCCGAGGTTCCCAGATCGGAGGGGATTGAACATGTCGAAGTACCTGATCATCGAGAAGTACACACAATGTGATGATGATGAAGGGACGACCGTCACCTCTTTCGCGTTGTATCCGAGCGATGCATCAGGCATAATATCACACTATTACTCTACGGCACTGAGTTTCACGAATAAGGGCCGTCGATTCGCTATTATTACCTCGAGATCTTGGTGAAGAGATTTCTGTACTCCTGGTTTGCTTCCAATTGGCGCAGAAGCTGCGTGTAGGGAGATCCCTCTTTTGACAATTTGGCCGAAAGAAAAGGGGCGCGTTTTATTCGAGGAAGGAGGAGGAGGAGGAGGAGGAGATTGATGATGTGTGAGTGCGGAATACTATGCCGAAAGCATATTACGAATGGCTTTAACAACAACAATAACAACAACAAGAGTCGGGCAATAGATATGGAACTTCCTGTTGGGCCTCCTACCTACTATCATTGCATAAAGACAGTACCACATCATCCCTAATTACTCATTCATTGAACACCTTTTATGAGGCTGGGATCGAGGACGGACTGCATGCCGTTCTGAACCTTGACGAGCAGAAACTGCGTTGCGGTGCGAATGTGCCCGTAGTTGGAGGACAGGTGGCTCATCGTTGCATTCCACATACGGCGGAATATCTAATAAAAAGGATGACGCGCGAAGATTATTAATTTGTTGCAGTGCGTAGGGATAGTGGGGGGCAAAAATTAGCCACGATTTAAATTTTTCAAATCCCCCTCTCATATCAATCATCTTCTCTCACACCTCCCTTGCTTCTACGATAGATTTTGCGTTTTCCCTCCTCCTCCTCCTCCTCCTCCTCCTCCTCCTTCGCCCATTTTTCTCTCACCGGTATGAGACGAGGATGGGTGCTCACGTGGGGGAACGAAGGTGAAGAAGAAGAAGAAGAAGAAGATGCTGATGACACCGACGCCGCTTCTCTCCTCTTCGCTGTAAACCGGTACGCGACGAATCCGCTGATGATGACGATGCTGGCCTTTACTGTCGGGCGAATACTGGTAGATTCAAGCCCAGGTAGAAGCAGCGTATCGATCAGCTCCGGCTGGATACTAAATACGTTGACCAAAAACGCCTCCACGAAGTGCCTCAGGGCTGGGGTCTGCGTGTTCCGAAGGCACTTCCATGCAGCATTTCCGAGTTCATCTATCAACGGCATGTTTGGCGGCTGTCCTGTATCACCTCTCGTTGGTCCGACCTTTGCAGCTCCTTGTGGTTTGCTGCTGCTGCTGCTGCGGCGGCTGTGTTTCTCCTCCAAAGACGCGTTTTGGATCTCCATCAGGTGGGGAGACAGGGCTGCCAGGGCGATCCAGAGGTAAGTGGCCTATCAGGGATAAATAATTCACAAAGGGAGAGAGAGAGAGAGAGAGAGAGAGAGAGAGAGAGGGGCAGTGAGTGCAAAAGCATACAAAAACACAAACCGCACAACACATAATCTACGATCTCGACGGTGTGTGTAACATCGTCAATGAGAACTAACAAGGAGGCGATCGACTAATCACATATGTATACACTACAACTACCACCACCACTACTACTACTACTACTATTACTACTACTATTCCTCCTCCTCTTCCTACCCTGAGCGACGTCGGTGAGTCCATAAACGCCATTTTCCCTTTACACGGAACAAAGTCTTCGTCGAAGTTCATACGCATCAGCATGCGCAACACGTACGCCAGGAAAGAAGCCGCCTCCCGTCGGGATGACGATGACGACGATGGTGGTGGTGGTGGTGATGATGATGATGATGAGACTGATCGTGCTAGTGTCTCGAGGCAGATGAGCGATGTCGCGCGGCACATAGCGCTTGCCGTTATTCCTACCTGAATATTGCGTGTTGTTGCAGGGGTGTGTACGTGTGTGCATGTGCTCACATACGTGTGTGCATGTGCTCACATACGTGTGTGTGTGTGTGCGAGAGAGGGAGAGAGAGAGATAGAGAGAGAGAGAGAGAGAGAGAGAGAGAGAGAGAGGGAGAGTGTGTTTGAAAGAGAATAAGGGAGAGGTGGCTGCGCTGCGGAGAGAGAGAGGGAGAAATGCCAGATGTTCGAATACAGCAGCTCGCAGTGAAGTATTCAGTTATGCTTCTATCATCATCATCATCATCATCATCATCATCATCATCATCTACATCGGTGTGAGGTTCTTCGGGCAGGATGTAAAGCCGATCCTTGATGTCTTTATTCAGCATATGCGTCAGGTGAGCTTCGTACAGTGCACGCAGCTGGCCCATGAGAGCGGGTGGGAGCGTGGTCATGTCCTTGTCGTAGGCGGTCAATAAAGCCACCATCCGCTTCACATAGCACCCTAGCACGGCCGGAGTATGGGCCAAGTTCGCTGTGAAAGCAGGGAGAAACACCACCGCGACATAACCAGACCCACGCGCAGAGATCATCGCTCCCTCGATCAGCTGGTGGCGGGGGACAGGGATGCAAAGGAGTAGAAAGGTCAGAGTCGTTGTTGTTGTTCATGATGATGACGATGATGACGACGGCCCACTCTCTTTGTGGATGATGGCGAGTGTGCGAGCAGCAGCAGCATCGTTATTATCGCATGTTATCAACACGAAACCGATATCGATTACTATAAATGGCAAAGCATAAATGAGACGTAGACCAGATTCAGGCAGCGTGTGAGGGGGCTACTCCTCTCCCCATCCTCTTCTGCTCGCTGCTGCTTCTGCTGCTGTTGGGACTGTTTGCTTTGCTGCTTTTTCTTGTTGGTCTTGCGCTTCTGCTGCTTCCTGCCTTTCTTCTGGGTAATGGCTGTCGTGAGCGGTTCCTGTGCGGGGTCTATCCTAGCCGAATCGAGATCGACGGGGGGGTGCAACCGATGCAACCCTATTACCCCGAAGATTGAACGTGACTGAGTAGGTGAGTAGCAGAGCATGCATGTGAGAAGTAGCCACCAAGAACACCCTACCGAGAATCACCAACAATTTTAGCCCCGCGTCAGCTGGGACGTACATGCACGCACTCATGCACCTACCGTGATGAAAGCAACGAGAGCTGTAACTGCAGCCTTGTTCCTCCGTACCCTTACATCCCGAGAGAACTCTTTACTGCTGGCCACTATCATCTCCTCTATCAAAGCCCGCTTCTGCTGCTTCTGCTGCTGCTGCCCCCCTCCCGCATCTCCATCAACACCAACCGTGTCGCAAGCCCAGATCACTGGGGAGAGCAGCCGTGCGATGTGCCAGAGACTCTCACCAACAATAGGAATCTACCGTGAAAGGGTTGAGGGGAGGATATTAACAGAGAATCGCACACGCGTAGTGATGTTACGAACAGAAAGGGGGGAGAGGGGGGGTAAGAGGGAGGAAAGGAGGCAATTATCAAGAAGCAGCAACCGGCATGGGCGTGGTGTTAGCGCGTCCGTTAACGTCGCCTCTTCCTACAATCGTCGAGCTGCCTCCTATGGCCATCATACGCACAATAACTCGCCACATCCGCAACACACATCGTTTCTGCTCCCTTTCCGCTTCTTCTTCTTCCTCCCCCTCCCCCTCCGCCTCCTCCTTCTTGTTCTTCTCCGCACCCCTCAATCCCCCCCCCTGTTTCCGATCTGCAGCTCCGCCCTCGCCCTTTCTATGAATCCACGGGAATAGAGCCTTGCCTTGGTGTTCTAAGATATTTCGTATCGTCCCCCACAACCATCCCATAATCGCTGCTGCCACGTGCTGGTCATCCTGCGCTGCTGCTGCTACTGCTTTACGCTTCTTCTCTTCCCCCACCCCTTGCTCCCCCTCATCCACTTCCACAGCATCCACTGCATCCCATATGTACAGCAACCTGTGGAGAACCTCCCATGCCTATCATATTGAAGACAGCGTAGCAATGCGGGGCGGGGGGGAGGGGGGCGCAACGATTCAGTTATTCAGCTGGTTATATGTATATATATATATAATATGTGTGTGTGTGTGTGTGTGTGTGTGTGTGAAGAGAACATGACCGACTAGCGACAGCGATAACGACGACAGTAAAAAGGAAGGAAGAGACAAAAAGATGAGCGAAAGGAGGAGGAAAGCGACGAAAACAGCCATCCTTAGTCATATAGTTGGCCAGTCGCCACCATATCTGATGCTGCCGCGTAGCGAAATTAAGAACGGCAAAGAAACGTCGAGGATGCATCGCACGGACCGTCTTAGGGGGGAAGAGCTTTGCACCAGCGGCGCTGTTCAGAACGCAATCGAGGCCAAAAAGGCCGCGCGAGATCGCGGAGACACAGCGTTTGCCGACCGGCGTCGTGTCCACGTGGCGCTTTACCGCTGCTAACAGCCTCAGTGCAAGCTGTGATATTGTACTTTCATATCCCCCAACGCCACGAATGCCCCCTCCTTCTCCTGCATATAATCGTACACACACACACACACACACATTCACACGTTATAAAATATAAAATACGAGGAACAACGCAAGAATGGGGAGCAAATCAAAGAGGGAGTAACAGACGACGAAGAGGAGGGGGGCTGCAAGCGCAAGCACACAACCATGTTGCTCCACCATCATTCGATCACGGAACAACTTGGAACAAAACTGCGAGAGCGAAGTGAGGATGCTGCCTGCCACTGGAAGCATTGCTCGGTCCCATAGCAACGGCTGCATCGTCGCTTCGGGAGCTGCGTTCTGTGACAACGTAGCAGCGACTCGAGACAGAATCTCTCCAATCCACTGTGTGAGCAGCCGACCCGTATGTAATTAAAGGGCATTATTGAGTAAGTAGGAGTGGTGGTAGTAGCGTCACACAATCGTTGCATGGAGAAGGAAAGAGGGAAATGTGTAGCATAATTCGTCTCTTGGCCCCACCCCACAGCAGATCCTATTCTCTCTTTCTCTCTCCCTCGCTGTCCCCCCCCCCCTTCTCTCCCCCTTTCATCGTCTCCATGATCCATCTCGACTGATATCATCATCACGATAACAATACCGGTGGTGAATCTCTCATCAATATTCGTTCACTCTCTCTTCTTGCACCAAATCCTCCCATTTCCGAGCTTCTCATATGTGTGCATCTGCGATGATGATGATGACCTTGTGATGCTCTTCCCCGCTACTGCTGCAGCCCCTGCTCGCGATCATCATGGCCTGTGCAATAGGCCCGTCGTCTGCAAGAACTCGTTCGGTTACAGCCATCACTCTCACTATCATCGTCTGCGATGCATACGGGTGCGAGAAAGCCTAAATAAAGCAGCAAAAGCAGCGACGACGACAACAACAATAACAACAACAAAGGTGACGACCAAATAGCATTCAGGGCGGGGACACGGGGAAGTGACGATACGTAAAAACACAGGCATGCACTTTGGAACGCACAGGGAGAGAAGAGAAGAGGCCGAGAGAGAGAGAGAGAGAGAGAGAGAGAGAGAGAGAGGGAGAGGGAGATGTCACTTGCATGGCACACATCTCCCCTATTCATATCACCCTTCTCGCTCTTGTGATGATGTCTATCGCGGCCCTCTCCAGCGCAGCTTCCGAACGTGCAGGAAGCAGTCTCAGTAATACGCCCAGGGTCTTGGCCTCGGAAATCAACTCCTGTGGGAAGGAAAAGGGGGGAGCAGTAGAGTGCAGGAAAAACGGAAGGTAATGGGGGGGGGGGGGGGGGGAGGGAGATGTGATCAGCATTCGGTCTGTTTTTCTTATTATTTACATTCTTCGCTGCCGTCGCTATTAACGAGTTTCACGCTCTGCCATTTGCATTCCAATGCATCTTGATTTGCTTTGTAATTGGCTTCGAAACACAACATGGGGTTGCTCCAAAATAGATACTATCCATACCGTAGCAGCGGCAACTTCCCCAGCGGCACCATCGCCATGATTCATATCACCATCAAGAAAACGTCCGAAAAGTCCGGTCATTACTATCTTCTCCATCCATCCCGCCCCCCCCCCCTGACCAGCTGCTGCTTCTTGAAAGCGCTGCCTGAGCCTTTCATACACAGTCTGGCCAGGGAGGAGATGGCGATGAGGCACGGGGTGCAGCACACGGAGCATCGACGTTAGTGACAACTGTGAGAGATCTAGCTGCGACACCACGAAGCCAACCGCCATCTCCATGTAGAGTCGCCGCACGCGTACATCACAAACACGCCTGCAACGCGATATAAGAGAGAGAAAGCATTCGAAATTGCCCCTGTTTCCCTCCCCCGATTTCACATCTTCACTGTCCTTGTCGCCGCTGCGGTCGTCATCGCCGTCATCCCCCTCGCGCACAGCGTTCGTCGGGCGGACGGCACCGAGTGCCTTCAGGAGCGAGGCAAGTGCAAGGTGAGAATCGATGCGCGACACGGCCTCTACCACCTGACGCACAGCGACTCTCCGTCGTCGATCATCGGGAATGGAGTTCAACGTGGCCTGGATCACGTCCGTCAGGCGCGCGACGACCGCCATCTTTCTCTCCGATTCGAATCGATAAAGGGAGGGAGAGTTGAGGAAGGGGATGAGCTCGCGTAGCACCAATTCCACAGTGAACACTGAGGTCACCGACGGCGAAAGACGGAGGGGTTGAGGGGTTGTCTTTTGCTGCTGCAGCTGTCTTTTCCCCTCCTCCTCCCTTTTCTTCTTGTCATTACCATCTGCCGTCGCTCTCTTCGTCGCCTCCTTAGCGCCGTTCTTTTTTTCATCATCATCATCATCACCACCACCACCATCGACGGCTTCTTGGCAGAATTTGAGGGCAACGTGACGTCGCACTGCTTGGTTCTTATGCTTCAATGCAAGCCTCAGCATTAAATGTGCCCACTCGACCATACTGGCATCTTTGATATGAAGTATTTCCGATGTCGCTGCACGTTCCCACACCTCCGCATTCAAGTGTAAGCTGGGAGGCATAGAGCAAGAGAGAGGGGGGGGAGGGAGAGCAGCAGAGATTTGAGCTGTCAAACGACGGAACATGCGGGAGAAGACAAAACACGTTCTGCAGTCCACTATCTACACAACCCACACTCTACTAATTTCTTCATTCTTCTTCTTCTTCTTCCACTAGCACTACGGCTACTTCTACAAGAATTATAACAATAATTCGAAAACGTGAACCCTTTCGCTACCACCACCACTACTACTGCTACTGCTGCGCTACTACCCATGCTCTTCCATCGCCTCGAGAATGTCCAAGAACGCGATCCAAAGCCGGTGAGAGAACCCTCCCTTATCAACTGGCCGCTGCAATCCCAGTGCCAGTCGAGCACGGACGAGGAATCTTGCGCGTTTGCGGATGAGAGGGTCTCCGTGCGCTACGCCGGCCTTACACATCCTCACCATCCACCCATCAATCTCCCGCGCCAGCTGCTTTCCCAATCTTGCATAAAAGTGACAGAGAATCGAGAAGCACAACCAGCTCCAATCGCTCTTTTTTCTACTACCAGTGCCTCTGCCGCGTCGTTTGCTCTTTTGTGTCGCCACCACCGCTTTCGTCGTCACCGTCTTCCGCTTGTTGCTGGCTCCCGATGCGCTGTCATTAGACTTGCTGTTGCTGTTGCTCCCCCCCCCCCCCTCCTCCTTCTCCTCTTTTGTCAGCTTATTCCGTGTCTCCCATATTTTTTGAACAGTCTGGACGATGGATTGTATGCCAGCATTGGAGAGTGGAAGGCACGGCAGCACCCGCTGAGTAAGCACACCGATCTTGGGGTGTGGGGCCGAGCGGGCAAGGAGCGTTGCAAGGGAGATGTCAAGAAGATCTTTCACGAATCGACGGAACGACGGCGATGATGACGATGACGACGATGAAGCTTCTACTTCCATCATATTAGTATCGCTTCTTCCACTTCCTTTATCTACTGCTGCTCCTGCTGCTATTGCAAGCTTTCCCTCAACTTTCTTCTCCTCATCCTCACTACCTCCAGAGATCTGCTGCTGCTGCTGCTGCTGCTGATACTGCTGTACCATTTGCTCAACAAACGTGCACACACTCAGAAAGTTTGAAGAAGAAGAAGAAGAAGAAGAAGAAGAAGTCACCGCCTCTCCTCTAGATGGCCCACGTGTTAAGTGCTGCTGGATCTGCTCCTTGAGCATCTTTTGGAGGGATACTCCGATGTTCTCGCGGTATGACGGGAGCGCAGCAACCCTTGCAAGAGCCTCCGTCGAGCGTGCTTGCACATCCTCTAAGCTGTTGCTGTTCAACAGTATTCCGGCAGCCTTCCGAGACACATCAACAGCCAACGATTGCCCCAGTCGTTTCGCATCCGGTGGAGAAGTGCGATGTAATTCAGCCAGGAGGTCCGTGATGGCGAATATGAACATGAGTATTGTCCCTCTCGGGGTCTCTTCGCCATTTCCTACCCCCTCTCTGACAGCATTGAGCCCCCTCCCAAGCGCAGACAGCAGAGAACTGCAGAAAGAGTTACAGATTGCAATATCAACCCTGTTTGTCCCTTGACCCTGAGAGTAGCAACAAAATATTATCAGTGGCGCAGATGAAGGACAGTGAGCAGGTTTTGCCACAACCTGAATAGCAAAGGCGACGAGGGATTTTGCCAAATGTCGAGCCGTAATAGACTGCGAGAAAGATCTGCCTCCCACCGGCCCCTCGGCTTTCAAGCGTCTTCCTGCTGCCTGCAATGCTTGCACGAGGAGGGAACCGGGCGAGGACGCCATTGGGCTTGGGGGTTCGTTCGGTACGAATAGAAATGCCGAAGAAACCGGCATTTTCAACCTGAGACAACTAACTCAGGATGTCGTATGGAAAATATCTCAATGCTCGATGGATCTATTCCTAATATCGAAGTTCTCGGGATCATATTTTTCCCAAATGAGCACGCAGTTCTCCGACATCCTCCTCTGGAACACCGGCAGAAGAACTCCTTGCATGCATTTCCCCCAGAAAAGTAACGCCCAAAATCAGATCATGTTCGCGATTTTACCCAATCGAAACAAGAAAACCAACATTTTATTCAAAAACGGATGAGGTTTTCCAGGCATGTCGCTTTCCAAGCCGTCTCTTCGATGGAATTTTTATCGGAAAATCAAGTTTATTTTTTGACGCAGATGGAAAACCCCCATCTCACGAATTATGAGCAGGCCAACATGAATCCAATCTTCCACCTCATCCAGCGAAAGGTTCCTTGAGAGGGGGGGCAAGGGAAATTGTGCGTTCTAATATTCGCTTTTTCGTTTTAAGAAAGGCTTTAGTATATGTTTCCATGAATTTACATATCTACATCAGGAATGTGGGGAAGCTCTCTGCTTATTGTCTGGGCAGCGTTTTCCCAATGCCAAGCCCAGACTTCATTCTCTCCACCAACGATGTCATGTGAACCGGGCTACTACAAAGGTACCAGCGATGAATTTTCAACCACATAGGACCACTTTCAATTATTTACATATGTAAGTGTTTTATATATGAAGTATATATGCGTATATTTTTAGAGAAAAATGTTGTTAAATCAATTCGTGTTGTTAAATCAATTCGTCAGGTGGTAGTAGTGGCGAGTGCATTGAGTGCGGCATCGGATTCTATTGTCCAGACGGTAGTAGTAGGTTTTCCTGCCCTTCCCTGGCTTCGACTGTCAACGCTACAGCAACGAGCGTAACCGAATGTGCCTGCACTGCTGGCTCGAGTGGGTGGGCATTTGCTGGTGAGAACTGTAGAGCATGTGTGTCCGGGGACTTCTGCCCTGCCTTCTCTTCTGATGCTATCGATTGTCCTCCTGGCTACTACTGCCCCGGAACAACGCAGAAGATTGCATGCAAGCCTGGCCAATATTGTCCGGGAAGAATAGAGACCCCTATCGAGTGTCCAGCCGGATCGTTCTGTATGAATCCTAGCACGATTGAAGCCTGCGCAATTGGTCTAGGCTTCTTCTGTCCAGCTGGCTCAACCAACATGAGTGTATGCCCAGAGGGCTTTCGTTGTCAAATTCCGAGCGTCAAGGTGCCCTGCGGCCGTGCAGAGATGTGCCCTGCGGGGACCGTTTCCAAGGTGTTGTGCTCTACCGGCTTTCAGTGTGGCGACGGCGAGACCAAGAAGTGCGATGCGACTTACTACTGTCCTGATGGCACCGCCTTTCAGAGGCCATGCCCGAAAGGCTATTACTGTCCCACATCAGACAATCTCGTGGAGTGCACATACGGTGAGTATTGCCCGGAAGGGAGCGTGGCGAATTTTCCCTGTCCTGCAGGTTTCCTATGCGATTCCCCATCGGAAAAGCGACCCTGCTCTCTCGGGACGTTCTGCCCTCCAGGTTCACATGAGGAAATAATCTGTCCCTCCGGCTCATTTTGTGAGACCCCTGCAGACGTAAAGAACTGCCCTGCGAACTCGCACAGCAACGCAGGTTCCTTCCTCCTGTCCAACTGTACGTGCAACAGTGGGTTTGCGGGCAAGCTGGAGGTAGCTGGGGATGTATGTGAGCATCCACCCACACACGCTCCCACTGTGAGCCCTACAAGAAATAACCCAACCTCGAGCCCTAATACCGGCTCTGCGTCACCGACTGTAGGGCCGACGGAGGAGTTCTTCGAGTAATAGTTTAATTTACTTATATTCGATCCTGAGATATATGCTCTGCGGGTGGAAAAATGACTAGATGCATGAAATTAAATTTTAAATTCGCACGTACTTGTGCAGTTCATTGCAGCGAACTTGCAGCTGTCACCATGTCTCTTTGCGTGCATGAAGCAGCCGCTGAGTGGTGCGCCTGGCGAGTTGCATCGCTACTTCGGTGTTTTTGCACACTGCTCAAGTGTAGCACATGTACATCATGTCTCACCATTGCAACAACGTGCTGCTGGATTTGGCTGCAGCTAGAGTCAAGATAGTCATCAAGCCTAGATACATTACAGGAGCTCGTGCCCACTCTGAAGGTGTGTCTACATGCGGTCAGAGCAACATGGCGTGAACTAGTGGCCGGTACACCGGTCAACAAATCCAAACACGCACTAGTACGCACACGCACCCCTCTCCGATGCGCTGCATGCATGCTGCAATGTGCAGTACATGTAGCAGCCGACGAAATAATCGAACAACAATAATGCAATGTGCGAAGCCATCCATCATTATATAACCCATGAAATATGCTCAGCTTCATAAATCACTGCATGAAACACATTGTGGCAGAAACCAACAGATGCAACTTTAGCGCTGTAGCCGCTGCATTGCACAGCTACATCAGGATGACCATTGAAAAAATTTAATTCTTCATTACATCCGTCTCATAAATCACGATGCTGTTGTCACGTGCATCAAATGAACAGGATGAATTCATTGGTTACGTTGGTCCCTCACGACGTGCGTCATGCACAGTGCCTACTGCTTGGTAACCTTTCTTGTAACATTTCTCACGTAAGTCGCTAGATTATACCGCAATTTTATGTCCTGGTCAATGTATATCTGATCGCCCGCCATGGCACCCCCGTTCTTATTGAGCACGTAGGCCAGCTCCAACCCGCATCGCTTGCTGAGCATTTCGTCGAAGACCGCGATCACAGGCGAGGCCCCACCTCCATAGCGGGAGTCAAAATCATAGTGGTGCCATTCTACAGTAAGCTGGTCGATGCGTGTGCAGCGGTCGCCATCTTCGATGAGCTGCTCAAGGAAGCCATATTCGGATCCCTAAGATTGATAATGCGACTGAATGCTACGGCGAAGCCGTGTGAGGATGAGGATGAGGGTGATGATGTGATAGTGAAGATGGAGGTGATGCCGTGGCGACGACAACAACAGTGAGATAATGACGAAGATTTGTTGTGGTGATTGGAATGGTGAGGATGATCAAGATGATGAGCAAAGGTTATCTCAATCTGCAAAAGTGCAATACCTCGACATCGATCTTCAGGACATCCACGTGATCATGGCTTCAGTCCGACGTAATCACCCCCCCCCCCCCCCCCACACACACAAGAGCGAAGAAAGAGAGAAAAGAGAGAGAGAGAGGCACACATAAATACACAAGCTTAAAGCACGAACGAACTTGAGAGTGGATGTAAGTGGTGACTCACCCCAACTCATCCATTATAGACCCCATTGTGCGCACCGGGAGCTCGAAAGTCTTTGTGGTCGGACCGGGGTCAACCTGTCCAAAGTGCACACCAACTCGTGAGATAAGTGTCCTGCATTTTCACAGGTAGGGTAGATAGGTATGCTGTCTGCACGGTGGCACAATTACGTGGTATACTGGCGTATGTACGTACTGAGTCTTTCTCTCTCTCGCATACACAGAGATGCACTCATACACTCGTGGTGTGCGTGTGTGCGCATAGGCTTGTACCTACACACACACACACACACACACACACACACACATGCTTCCAACATGCCATGTATACGATGAACGTTTTTCTACTACCTTTAAGCAGCCACTGTTATGCTTGTTGCTCCAGCAATGACTCTTGTTCAAAAACCAAGGGTTGCGGATGATGCTCACCTATTAGTATGTTGGTTCACGCATTGTTTTCTCCCTCTTCTCTCTCCCTACCCCCTGTCTCCCTCCGCCCACCTTCTATGTCTGTCTCTAGCTCTTTCTCTTCCCCTTAGTGCGGAAGAGAAATCCGATATGGATACAGATGTGAGGGGAGGTGCTCTCTCCCTCTCCCTCTCCCTCTTTGTTGGTTTGACTATCTATCGATCTTCCCCTCTAACACAACACAGGACAAGACCGTAGAGTATATCACAGTACAGCAAGAACGCTAGAGCCCATAACACAGCACACCTGCCCCCAGTTGTACTCATTCAGCGTCACTGTACCATCCCTCCTCCCTGCACCATATGGGTGGAAGTGGTAGTTTTGGTTTGCTTTCAACGGGTTACTAGGCTTCTCCCACCACTTGACCGACACAGGAGAGGGGTCGAAGGCGTGCACAGTGCAATGGAACGGTGAGTTGGACAAAGTCTCGCCGAAATGCGGTTGCTCTCGAATGCCGAAGTCATACACCAGGCAAGCCTTTCCATTGGGCTTGTGCGGGAGCGAGAAGAAATCGACGCATATGGGGTGGTCAAAATCGCCCAGACAGTTTTTCTCCTCCACCCCGGCTGGGCAGCTGTACTCCTTCAAATCCGAGAGATGACTGCAATGCGCCCGGACCGTGGACTGTGCGAACGGGTCGCGATCCCAGGAAAGATAGGCATGGATTTTTGACTTGAGCATTCCCAGTTCTTCCTCGAGCTGGACCACACGTGCCCACCCGTTGCTACTTGTCTCCACTAGATGAGCCGACAGCACGACCCCCCCGATGATGAGACAGGTGAGCACCAACAGAAACCAGCGACACATGGAGCCGCCCGTGATCCACATGCGCACCGTCCCGGCCATCTTCTTCATCCGTTCTGCTGATTCGCGACCCTGGATTCGAGTCCGTCGGGATAGCATAGCTAGATAGCGGTGAATGAAAAAGAATGAAGTCCAGAGAAGTGGTTCCCGTAACAGGATCGTGGTCGTTGAGGTGAGAGACTCCGGAGACTCTCCTAAACGAACTCGACAAATTAGCTTGACACCAGCGACATGCTTCCTACTCGCATATTAAGTTGTCAAATAAAGTGAAATACGCAAAACATGTGATGACGTGATGAGAAAAAGGGAGTGTTTTCGGGTCCTTTTTACTTCAAGACTGACTTAAATGAGCAACCACCAAAACCTTACCTTTCAGACGTTACACCTGGATCCTTCCGCGACCATCATGCCCGCACTCTCTCCACAGGAAGCTGAAATTAAAGCAGTGAGGCAGCCTGAACTTCCAGGTGCCGGCTCCAACTTCTAGTTTTCTGCTTCTGCCATTTATTGTTATATTGCAAAACAGATTTAGAGGCTGACAAAGAGCCAGTACTCCTGGGAGGTCGTGGCACAATTGGCTGACATTTGCACCAAAAGATGATTTAAATGTGACGACAGGCGACGAGGAAGACAAGGAGAATGAAGGAAGGTGCTACTTCTGCTACACCAAGGGACCATGCGGATGTATCTTCATGACATTCTTCATGCTTCTCGGTATCATTTGTGCTCACTGTGAATGAAGTTGTGCACTTCTTGTCCATGACCCAATTGGTTACGGACCTAAGAAATACACACTGATAAGGTCTCTTCTGCTGGGCCTTTGGTTTCGTCTTCCGAGGCGTGGTTTGCATCGTCACATGCCCTTGTCCTGGTGAGTACGTGTAGCGCAGACAAAAGGGACATCACGGCAACCACCAACACTTTACCAACCCATAAGACAGAAGCTTGTTGGTTACATATTTTCTCGCTGCAATTTGTGCTCTCAGGTTCTACCATCTGTAATTGCTGCGCCGATCTTGCCTCCTGGTAGTGTTTTACGAGTCTATGCGTTTCATGAATTAGTGCTTTGCAGAAGCTGATTGTGTGGTGCTGCCCATTTTCGTAGGATGATATCCATTCCAGCAAAGATGGGAAAGTGCATTGCTAGAGCCTGTCCTTGTTAGAAAATGGTGAAGTTGCAGTGGATGATTATAATTTAAAATCAATCGCTGAGAAAGACTCCTTGGCGCATGCATGCGACATTTTGACTACTAGACTAGCTGAGTGCAGCACGCATTTGCATTCTCAATCGCGCACGGCCCTGCATGAGTGAACGAATGACTAGCTAGCATGCATGTGAAGGTGTCATCAATGAATTATTTGACCGCCAGGCCATGGCAGCCATTGTGGCCGCCAATAAGCTGTGTGTCTGTATTGTCAATATATGCTATACTCATTTTGTGTTTAATTATTTGCAGCATGCGATGCATTTGCGATGCCCGGCGCTGAAAAATCCTCCACATATTACAAAAGCCTTTGTTGCAAAATCACCGACAAGCAACGCTCTTGCTGACGGCGATGCCGGAGCGCTCAAGAGAGAGGCAAAATTTATGCTTTTGATTGGCGCAGCTAGCTAGCTGCACAAATTTTACTTACATATGGGATATGGGCATAGCTAATAGGGCCGTAAACGCATCCACGCCACGCAGTTCCGCTACATCCGTGACATCAGATGTCTTTGCTAGATAGATGCACGATACTGTCACCGCCAGGGTGTAAAAATAAAGACAATATTGATAGTATTTATTTAAAAAAAGTATCAGCAAGAGATACAGTGTTTATAGAACATATAGAATGTATGTTACACATATAATGTATTCAGCATCTATAGTTGTTGGGTGTGATTACGACCACATTGCTAGATCGAACCAGAACCTAACGCAACGTACAATACTCGCAGGTGTACCTTATGCATATCTGCGACATAAGGATTCTAGATGCAGGATGCTCCTATTGGCGCTAGGTGAGTTTTACATACATCAAGAATGGGATGAAGCTGCGGCTTCATTCCGAAGCAGCCGCAGCCTGCTTGTTCATCGCTTTTATCCTGGCACATTTAGTGCAAGTAGACGGGGAGTAACACTCCCGGTGGAAGTAATCTTTACATGTTCGACACTGCAGCACCCTCTCCACCTTTTGTGAAAATGTACTTCAGTTCATTTAATCATGATCTGCTACAAAGCTAGTGCGTAGACAATTCCATACCGAATCTCGACAACTCTCAACATTATATTTTCCTGCATCATCATCATCATCATCATCATCATCATCATCATCACTTTTTATCCCTTCTCGCCAACGATTACCTGAAACGAGAAGCTGATAGTATCTTTAGCCTTGCAATTCGGATTGTCGCAGTAAAATCCCTGATTCGCATTGTTCCAAATCACATTAGAAAGATAGGCAGAGTGAGAAATACATAGTAGTATTCGACACCTTACCTTTACTGAGCAAGAGGTGCACTCTCGGCTCGTGACATGATTGACCAGTTTCTGCGTGAGCTCAACGACCGACGCGTTGTCGTGGTTAATTGCATGCGCCAGGTCAAACAGGGAGAACGTCGGAGCTTTCTCCAGAAGATGTGAGAGACTGTATGATTTCACCGGGTGGGCGTCCTGAACCCATCGTTGCAACGTATCGCGCTTCTTGCAGGTGTGCACGAAGTTCTGCAGGGGAGGGGATGGAGTAGGAGGATGGTAAGGAGGAATATTTTCCAAGTCCTGCTGCCGCCGTCACAGCTGCTGGTGCTTTAGGCAATCACCAACCTCATCATCATCATCAACCACAACACTCAGCAGCCATTATTACCTTCAAATGCTTCAGACGTTGGTGGAGGGCGAGGAGCATGCGGAATGAGCGATGGACCTAGAGCAGCGGGGAGGGTTGTTCAGAGGGAGGGACGCATAACACAGGGTGAGAGGAGCAGATATGTGGAGACTGAGGGCAGGAGGAATGATAGAAGAAAGAGAAAAAGAGAGGATCAAGAGAATGCAAACCTGAGACAGCTTTCGGTTCTTCTTTGTGATGTTAATGAGTGGCAGACGATAAATACTGGTGAGGAAGGCAAATGCCATGTTGCTCACACACTTCGGCTCTGCATCGCCCTGATGTAGCACGTGCACGCATTTTCATTAAAATTCTGACGATTTCTCTACCCCCCCCCCCTATCTTTCCCTCTCTCTCCCTCTATGTGCGTGTGGGTGTGTGGGTGTGTATGGATGTGCAAAATGTGTAAATGATTTTTCCCAGCAGAAGCAGCAGTAGCAATTGCATCATCATCAGGCTACAGGAACAGTAGTCTTACACACCCTAAAGATAAGATACGAAGGGACAACAGCCTTCCTCTTTCCGGAGCAGCAGCTAGTACACATGAAAAACCCTGAAGGCAGCAGCATGGAGACTATCAGCAAGAAAAAGCAACTTCGATTTAAAAATCGTGGAGAGATTGGTCCTCTACCGGTGTAGTAGCAGAAGTTGCCTTTGTAGGTTGTGAACATCACGTTTTCCGTCGCCTCGATCTGGTGGAAAACAGGAGTTGAAGAATTAAAACAGAAATGGAATCATTCGCTCCCTCTTGGCTCATTGTGCAATCAATTTATCGATGGGAGTCGTAGTAGAAGTAGTAGTAGTAGTAGTAGTAGTAGTAGCGCTAGCGCAGTAGTTATGTCATTACTTCTATATTTGCGGCCATTACATCAGCTATATCCGATGAAATACATTCAATCTCTCTCGTTTTCCCCTCTTGCCATCCTTTCCTCCATTCCCCATTGCCCCCCCCCCCCCCCTCCCCTCCTCTCTCTTCCTTTGAATAAGTGGCGCATTCTTCTTAGCCCTCCTGAGTGTGGTTGCTGCTACTACCTCAGCGTCGCATTCCGGGCACTTTCCATTCTGGTCCTCCACCATTTGCTTTGGAGTTTTCTTCTCGTACTGTCGCCACAGAAGGAAGAATCCGGGCACCTTGTAGAGAAAGAGAATAACATTGACGATGGAATTGCTTTCCCGTCTGTGGTCGTCGCCGTTGACGCCATACATAAACATCCAATGCGAATGGGGTTAAGGGGGAGGAAGAAGATAGAAAGGCCGAACGTACGAGAGAATCGCCTCCATTCTCTAGTGCGCCGACCGGGGCCTGTTGGATGACCATCAGGGCCCTTTTGTCCCAGGGAACAACCTACCACAACCACCGCCTCGTCAGCAACAACAGGGACTCATCAACAAGGACATAAACCCGCAGAGGCGAGCGGAGGAGGGCGACAACCTGTTTCATCTTCGCGTCCCATCCACCCCCAGTCTTCAACATATTGGCCTCCATTCCCCGCCCTCCCTCTGATGCTGTCGTAGTAGTAGTAGTAGTAGTAGTAGTAGTAGTAATAGCCGATTTACTACTGTGGTTTGCAGCAGTACTATGGCTGTCCTCTTCATCAGCGTCGTGCTTGGTATCGCTGTCATTGTTATCACTAAATATATCGAGACTCCTCGAGATGATGCTGCTGACTGTGTTCTTTGCTTCTCGTTCCTTCCGCATCCTTCTCCTACGCATTAATCTTTTTCTTCCCCCCTCCTCTCCTCCCTCCGTATCATTCCCCGAATCGCCGTCGTCATTGGATCCAATTGCTACCGTGCCCTCGCTCTAAGAGGAAAGAAAAACGTGGGGAGGGGGGAAAAGGTTGAGACGATTTTCAATTTTAAATCCATTCGTTGGGGATGAAGACATAAGACTTCTTCTTCTTCTTCTTCTTATCGTTATTAGTCTCCTCATCGCCATACTTCTCAACCTTGGGAACTGCGCCATCATCTTCATGAGCTTCGTTATTTTCCTCCTCCACTTCCCCCTCGCCGCTAGCACGCCAGTCGCCATGATTTCTGTCATCATCGACTGCGCGATTAGCGTCTTGTTCCACATGGACGCCTCTTCTGGGGGTGTTTGTGTCGCTGCCGGTGGCGCTACTATAGCTGCTGCTGCGGCCTTCTCGCTGCTGATTTCTCTTCTTCCTATTCTTTTCTTCTACAAGGAGCTCTTGGTAGGCGGTGAGATCCGGGCGACTCACTATGACGTTGAAAGGCAGCTCAGCAGTAGCGATGGCTGCCTTGAGAGACAAAGGGCCCGAGATCGGCTGTCCGTCCACGTATCTGCATGCAAAGAATGGAATGAGGAGACTATACGACTACCCTCCTTCTCCTCTCCTTCCTCCTATGTCTACTGCTGCTGCTACTACTACAACTACTACAATTACTCTCCTTGTCGGTATCACTCACAGTATCTCGTCGAGCGGGCGGATAGCCTGCGTGTAAGGAACGACAAGGTCCACCACCGTGCTTCCTGGCCTCAGCACAACCTCTTCGATTTGCCGCCGCACGATCACTTTCATGCGCTTCCTCTTCATTTCGGGATCCTCCGCCGTTCCAGCGCTGCCGTGAGCGTTCTCACCGGTGGCGCTGTCCTTGTGGATGAGATCGTCAAGGTCGTTGCCGGAGTCCCCCGAGTCCTCAGATCGTTCCAACGAAAGACACATCAGCTGGAGAAGGAAAAGAAGAGGAGGAGGAGGAGGAGGAGGAGGAGGAGGAAGAGGAGATTTAGAACCACCACCACCATCATCACTGTCAGCATCGTGATCTTCATCATTATCATCATCATCATTTCCAATAAAAAATCGTCTCCTTTTTCCACCTGAGCTGCGCCGTCTGCCGCCCTCGAAATCGTCCAGCCCTGTGCGTGCCTGACCCACTTCCCCTCTACCTCGCTGACGTTGATCTCATACCCCGGATCCACGTAGCCAATCACCGGCGACACGTAGCTGGGGGACGCCCGAACGGCCACTCGAGTGCCCGATACAACCTTCCACGGGGCGCCTCTTGTGCTGATTCTCGACATCGCGCCCTCTGACTCGCTCTGTGAACGCGATTCCAGCTGCTCTTGAAGATCTTCCATCTGGTCCTGCGATTTGCGCAGCTGCTCTCGGAGCTCTTGGAGCTGTTGTTCGTAGTGGCTCTCCTCCTTGGTGACCTTCATCTGCTGCTCCTCAAGTGCTTCCTTCAGCATTAGGCGCAGCCGCCGTTTCTCGCGCCGCTCGCGGTGCTTTCTCCGCCGAGCCTTTCGATCCTTAGCGTCCTTCTGCTCCTTATCCGACATTAACTTTGGGGGGAGGGGGGGAGGAGGATTGATGAGGAGGAGGTGGTGGGTGGAATAGAGCAATACATGTTAGAAGAATGTGGGACGTTAGAATATGGAAGGAAAATCGCAGGATCTCTGACTCAGTGCCTATACCTCTTTGACGACTCCTGCAGAGCGGCTGCCTCGTCTTCGCCTGCACGAGGAGGAGACGGAGGAGCAATCATCACTGCGCTCGGCTTTAGGGTAAATCTGGGATTCAATAAAGGGGTCTTCCTCTGAACCATCTGTCCGCCGCTGCTGATGATGATCCCCAGCCTCCGACACCTTTTCGCTGCAGGTAAAAGAGTATGTGTGTGTGTGTGTGTGTGTGTGTGTGTGAGAGAGAGAGCGATTGAATGGGTGCGAGAGAAATAACAGAAGTAGAAGCAGCCGACAATGATGAGAATGGCAACAATGGTGCTTGATTCTCAATTCTCTTCTTCCTCATTCACAAAGATAACACACGTACCCATCAACCACAGGCACAACAAGACTCCCCCCCCCTCTCTCCTCCTCCAGATATTGCTACATTTGCGTTATTATTACCGATCGCTGAATAAGTCGTCGCCCGAGCGATCGCCATAGAGGCTGCCTTCCCCCCCGTGCCGCACCTCGGCTCCTCTTTCCCTTCTTGCAGAAAATGGGAGGGGGCCGCGTGGGCTGGAATGCTTGAAATCGAGTGTGCGATGACGCTGGCCACCATGAAGTCCTTTGGAGTCGTCCTCGTTAGCAGCCTCTCCGCTATAATAGTAATTGTGCGAGGAGTAGGAGGGGGAGGACACCGCATTTCCCATCATCGAGGTCTTTGATTGCATCCCTGAGTTTAATTGTTTTAGGTCAAATGAGGTGGAGGGGAAGCAATGGAACAAATTCTATGAGCCTTCGGAAAGTGCATAGCAATAGAGTAGCACATGTAACAGTAGCAGTAGAAGCAGTGGAAGATGTCCGCCATCCTATTCTAGCTAAATGTGATGCTATAGTGGCAGTACGAGTCCCCGTGTGTCATACATGCACGCGCAAGCCCATGGAAAAAAGGCCGAGACACGATAACAAACTACTATCGTGGTACTAGTGCTACTACCGAATTCAGATTCGTTCACCCATCCTTCTGCATTGATCAAAGGGTCCTTCTCCTCCTCGTAAGCTCCCCCCCCCTCACCATCCGCTCTCCATACAGTTCTCTCGCGCTTCACGGTCTCTTCCCACGGAAACCTGAAGAGGAGAGAAGGTGAGTGAGTAAGAAAGACGATACTCATGATAATGGGGAGGGGGGCAAAGACAGCGATCCCCTTTTCGGAGGGGACGGAACGATGCTGGGAGATTGTTATATGACTGATCGACCATGCCCACGTGCATTTTTCATCAACTATCAACCCACCCTTCCTCAGGGCGCATGCCGATTCCTGCTTTAGCATAGCTGGCCCGAAGGCCGAACTTTCGTCCTCGTCCGGTCTTACTTTTCTTGCCTTTTTTCTTCTTCCGCCTACGCCGAGAAGCGCCCTTGATGGCTACAAAGGCGTTGCCGGTTCGTGATTTCTCCTGTTCAAAGGAAAATCAGTGAGTCTTTCTGAATGGGAAAACCTGCGGCATACATGCGACTACTATTTATCTACGATAGCCGACCGCCTCGATCCACTTGTTGACGGACTTCTTATAGTAACGGGGCGGGTACACTGATAAGAAGAAGAAGAAGAAGAAGAAGAAGAAGAAACATGACGTGGCAGTAAAGATCTCTTTCTTTCTCCCACTTTCTCTTTCGCTCTCGCCCCCCCCCTCCTCCGCCCTCTATACCACTAGCACAACCTTTGCTATAGAAGTCATCCACTCTTTTCCATCGATACGGTACTCCCTTGTGAAGCTATTAATGACAAAGACGATGAGCGAAGACGGCTATTACTACGTTTCTTTGCCAACAAACTTCAAAATATCGGTGAATAATGATACAGAGGCGTAAGCACGCATATATTTTTTGAAGGTGCATACGAAAGGTTCATCAATAACACATCCCATCCGCGTTCGGAGTACCTGCAGGTTGAAGCGGAGAGGAAGCAACTGCCGTAGCGCTGTGACCAAAATCTCGATATGTTCCTATCCATTCCATGAAATGGCATATCGACAACGATATTATTGGGAGGCGGCATATTAGTTGCGGAGACTTGGGGAATTGCTGATAATACTGACCTCACTCGCGCAGACGGCGTAGGGTTCATACATCAGTACCATCATCCTGCATGGGGGGGAGGAGTGTCAGTTGTTGGCAACATAGAAGACGGGAGCAGAAACAGCATAAACGAAGGACTTGTATGTGTGCCATATGATTCCACGTCATATGGTTGCCCTATTAACCGCCCCTCCCCTCTCTCTCTCCTCTCTTGTTCCTCCACTCCTAACACTCCTTACGATAGCGACTTGGGAGCAGCATGCTTATCTTTAGCCTTGCTGTCTACTTGAATGAAGATGTTCGCCATATCGCCGATTAGCTTTAACGTCTCCCCCATGCGGGAGCACATCAAAACGTACCGAAGCCACGCGCGGCCTACATAGAGAGAGATGGCGGTGAGTAATGACGAGAGGAACAGAGGACGGCAAATATTTGCCGTCCGTGTGTTTGCGCCGGTTTTCTTCCTATGACAAATTACATGGCAGTAATAGCATATATTGACACCTCTACTCGTCATATCCTTGTCGTTGTTCAGAACTAGAGAATCAGCAAACTTCACGTCAGAGAAGAAGGTGCTGTACCTAAGAACAGGAGAAGGGGGGGGAGGGGAGGGGCACACATCTTGTGTTATGGCAATATGGATGAAAGAAGAGCGAGAAATCGTGGGCACCTTCCGCCGTATCCGTACTGTCGTTCAACTGTTTCTGCGAGCATGAGCACCATCTCCCAGAAAGAGCCCGCCTATTTGTCACAGACACATATTGACGTTGATACCGACAATAAACGGTTATGAAGAAGTAACAACGGGGTCATATACAACTATCTATTCACGAACCTTGCTTTGTTTGGTCTTCAATCCATATAGAAGGCATCGCTGAAGACAATATTGTCAGAACATAAGCTTCTTTTCTATGTAATTTTTCTAGTTTATTGACACAAAATTAGAGATTTGAACCTCGAGACAACTGACAAGATGCTCCGAATGGTCGTCGTTGATTACGATTGGTATCTGCTTAAAATCGTTCTAAAAGAGACAAGATGTTAGTGAGAATCCACAACAATTCTGAACGATCAATACAGTGCTTGGGGGCGTTGTTGTGTTACCACATACCGACCTTGTCATGTGTGTCATTCTTCTTGTCAGATCGAAGATTCTGCGTAAACATGCAATACAGATTAGCTGTGTCAATATTCGCATGTAACACGTTTAATAGTTTCCTAGCTGACCCACCTCCTCTTCCGTTTTCCGCTGCTCCTGCTGTACACGTTCCTTCTATTTCACCAAGTGAATACGTAAGTTTTGACTTAGTTCAGAAAATCATAAAAGTGCACATCATGTGCAATAGTGTTCGTCATCCTCAACAGACCTCGACAGTTTCCATATATGTTCGCATGATAGATTTGATTCCAGCGCACACATCCTGCACCTTCAATACCACAGCACAGCGTAAAATTTCATCGCCGAACGACTGACGAACACACAGCTCGAAACTCGCGTGTGGCAGTGTATTTTGCATGTTAACATCGCTTTAATGCAAAATTCGAACGATGTTGCTTATAACATGCGGTAAACGGAAAAGATCCTCTGCAGAAATATTCATCCGCCTACTCCCCCACAGTTCACGAAGGTATATTAAGGTCTTCTCCAAAATGAAAATTCAACTTCTAATGGGAAAATACCACAAAGTGCCGATACTCCTGACGGGCTGTGGTGATCCTTAGTTGGTTCATCCTCTCCTTGCTTCTATTGCACAGAGCTTACTTCAGTCTAAATGACGATGAAGATGCAGCGGGGTGCTTTGGGGGGAGTGGGGAAATCGGGGTTATGTTCTTCTTCTTGTGATTGAGGGCCGAATTGATCCTTTTATCGCTCAAATTCTCTGACAGAATCAGGTCGTACCAATGAAATGGTCTGCGATCCGTCTTCGTTGGCTCATGAAATACGACACAGATGAGCGACTGAGTGAAATATGATTGGATTGACTGATGGACTGATATGAGTGACAATGGAGATGGCCAATTTATTCGTACGACAACCAAAATGAGAGGTCTTCATGAAAAAATCGGTTTGTTTCTTCTCGCCTCCGGTCCCTCTCACTGGTCCGTTACCGTGCCCTCATCCGCTCTAAGCGAGGGCGACGTGACAATTGAAGAGCGAATTTAGGCGAAAAAATGAATATAATGGAATTTTCAAGGCTAAAACCGCCTGTGTTCCAAAGGAAGCGGAGCTCATGAAAACATGTGCCGAGACAGGTAAATGGGATTTATTACTTGTAGAGTTGAGTATTATTAGAGTTATCAATTGCATCCGAGCAGAATCCAAAAACCTCGGAACTACGGTATCAAGTACGAGGACGCAACATCAAGCTCTACCATTGGAATCAATTTATTCGTTGGTTCGTTCAAGCAAAAGCAATCCCGACACCACTTTTCACTCCAACCGTCAAGTAGTAGCTTCTTCAACCGTCGTCAATGAATCAATACGAGGAACTTGGATTCATTGGAAGAGGCGCCTACGGCCAATGCTTCCTTGCTCGAAATGTCGTTACACAAAAGAAGTACGTCATGAAAAAAATTTCTCTTCAAAAAGGATATTCTGCCGAAAAGCTAATCACCGAAAGCCTGGTCCTCAAGACCCTCACAGGACATCCCAATATTTGTTCCTACGTCGACTCCTTTGTCCACGGCAAAGGTGCACCCAAATCTTCTATTTTTTACGAATTTCTGACGATCATTTCAATTCAGAACTGTGCATTATTATGGATCACTACGCTGGAGGCGATTTGCAGAAAAAGATCGATGACAAACGAAGAAGCAGAGCAACTTTCTCTCTCGACACGATACTAGGTTTGCTCAAACCACTACCGTTCGTATGTGGAGGGTATTTGTTGACTGTGATGATCCTATCTGTAGACTTTCTCCTCCAACTATGCATCGGCTTAAAGCATATTCATGCCCAGAATATTCTACATAGAGACATCAAACCGAGCAACATCTTCATAACTAAAGGTGATAATGGATTTATCTGCGCCCACGTCATAGAAATCTGAATTCTTGCGTTCTCTTGCTGATATGTTTTTTCGCGTGGACTATCGAAGCTAATGTCCTAAAGGTGAACAATTCTAAGAAGGATTCATTGGGAATGTTACACTCATGCGCAATCAATTTAACAAACAGATCGGAGACTTTGGGATCGCCAAGGTTCTCAAAGAAGAATCTTTCGCGGTATTATCCTTTAAGCGAGTTGACCTTAACAATTTGAACGAGGCGATATATACGTGCATCAGATGACAGGGATTGGCACACCATATTACTTGTCTCCGGAAAAAATTACCAAAACTCCATATGGGCCGAAATCGGACATGTGGTCTCTGGGATGCTTGCTCTATGAGATGTGCACTTTGAAGGTATCATCCTACAATCTTACCATATTCATGTCGATATTATTCTGTTACAATTTATAAACCATAAAATAAAATTCAGGTCCCGTTTCGTGGAGCTGACCACAACTCCCTCTATTGCAAAATAATAGAGAAGCCAACTCCCCTTCTTCCCCGAAAGTATGGCAAATATTTGCAGACAATTCTAAACGGACTTCTACACAAGGTGAACCTTACATGGATCAGCATTCTATACATTGCATTTTCTGGTGTATCCGTAGCCTTTGTGATATAAACAAATTTGCAGGACCCGAAACGGCGACCGTCAGCAGCCAGAATTCTTCGCACCCGCGTCATGCAGGCGCGCCTAATGTTCCACTCAACGCGTTACCAGCAAAAGCTTGTAGGCAAAGAAATAAACCGGTATCAATTCGGACAGATTCCCGGTCAGATTACCCCGAAGAATCCAGATCGGTCACCACCACGGAATGCTCGCGAAGGACGATCCAAATCCGAGGATTCAGTTGTACGCGCTCCCATTTCCCCCCCCGTGGTTTCTCCTGTAGGTAGAAGGGTAGATCCAAGTCCACCTTTTCCCTCCGAGCGTAGCCCCCCCGTCGCTAGCGTGTGCCCCGCATCTCCCAAAGCTCGAAGGGCTGGATCGATCCCAGACAAATGGCAGCATGGAGAGAACTCGCCTCCATTGGCGAGATCTCCGGAGCAGGGGGTGTTGCAGTCCCCAAGGTACCAAAGAGGTGATAAATCTATCCAGAAAAATGGGAAAAAATCGTCGTCATCGGCAGACGAGGCTGTTGAAGTCTTGAAGCGCTTTCAGGAGCACGTGGACAATCAGCTAGTGGAAGCAAAAGCTGAAGGCCATCAGCCAGAGGAAAAAGAAGCTAGAAATGAGGAACAAGGAGAGTCCCCTCAACGAGCAGAGTCCCCACACCGAGCGGGAGCACAGCCCCCCTACCCCGTAGGGAATGAAAATTCATCAGAGGCAGAGAAAGAATCTAAACGGAGGTATGTCCGCATGCTCTCCAAGAAAATGACCAGCTGTCGTTCATATTTGGAAGCGGTACTCGGGCCTGCAATAGTGTGCCTTGCTGCAGGATATGTACGGAAATTACACCGAAGTGGCGTTACATCGAAAGAAGCACTCCTTTTGAAGGTTGTGAAACGATTCTTTGCAAAGAAAGACACCTGGACATGGGACATGAAGTGCTGTTATGCTGAAGAAATTGTAGATATGTGCGAGGCAGAGCGTCGGTTATTACGGCTATATGATTGCTGAGTGAATGTTTGGCAACCAAATTCATGAAGGCTATTGTGTCTGCTGTGACCTGTCGAGACGGATGTAATGAAATCATTAATTTTTTTCATAGTCATCCTAATGTAGCCATGCAAAGCAGCGGCTACAGCGCTTATGTTGTGTCTGTTTGTCTCAGCAACAATGTGCTTATAAGTCATGCATGAAAAAGCTTCCATGTCTTATCGTCGGTATCGAATAGTGCGCGCAGCGGTCCGCGTGATTCTTTCTGCTATGATCTGTGTTCACATGAGCATTAATTCATAACAGCTACAATGTATATTCAATGCACCGCACAGAGAATTGCAATCCATCACGTATCCTTATGTACGCATACAAACTTACAAAACCCATAACATTCTCAAAACGTTTTCTCCGCTTTTCCTCAAGCTTATTACATTAGTAGCAATCAAACACACGTATCAGCGTATGTTTTTCTTAAAAGCACAACGCGTGCATGCCTGCGGCGACGTTTTGCCACAAAAACGAAATACGTATTGTACATGCAACAGCAGCATAGCGATAGCTACTCAAATAAGTATATGCACATATAGTATATACATATATATATATATATATATATATATATATATATATATATACATATTATATTTGACAGAGACTTTTGGGTTGTTACTTGCTAACATAGCAATTTCTTCATTTTTTGCGATGGCAGTCGTGTGACATATCCCGACGTGCTACATCTACTTTTCGTTTGGAAACAATTCGGAGTAAAGTTGAACGAATTCCTTTATTGATAGATCTTCTCCGCGAACCAATGGACGATCTTGAAAGAATCGGCATTCACTGGGCGGTATTGGCTTGGGATCGCAATCCTTCAGAAATGGAGACTCGCGAATACATTTGGCAAGCG
The DNA here is from genome assembly GCA_000320545.1 of Bigelowiella natans CCMP2755. NCBI lineage: Eukaryota > Cercozoa > Chlorarachniophyceae > Bigelowiella > Bigelowiella natans. Next base: position 27,598 of record ADNK01002465.1, read on the forward strand.
ATTTTCTCCTCCCCCAGAAGGCCGAACGAACGAGGCGGAAAAATAATTCCTGGTTCAAATGGGAAGAAGCCGTTCGGTGTAACGTGACGGAAAGAATGCGAAACTGAAATGTATTTCTAAATATCAAGATATGTTCCCTTCAACACCCTCCCCATACCTCGTTGAGCTCGAACATCGGCTTCTTCCTAGGAACTATTTCGATAACTTGCGATTCAACTTTAGGTATTGGCTTGAAAGCGGTCCTTGAAGTGTCAAGCGAGGAAGTTGTTGTTCAGATGCACGAACACACACACACACACACACACACACACACACACATATCCACACTCGCGTCAGTTAGGCACACCACTCATGCACAAACCTCGGAACTTCGATCAACTTTCGAACATTAAGATAAAATTGTCCAAAGACAGACAAGGAACCATACACCTTGAATACAATAAAATAAGGTTTTTTAAAAAAAAGAAAACGGACAACGCTGAAGTAAAGATGATACTTTGTTCCCCGGTGGAGCTGCTAGTCTTTCCGCAAAATCCCGCTGAACCTTCGTGACAACATATTACTTTCAGCAAATTCTCGCATCTGACGAGAGATCGGCGTAGAGTTATCCTTTGTACGGGAATACCACCATGACTATTGCCTTCTGGATTCGGGATCGGTTGGCGATTACGGTCTGGATGAAGAATGTCGATATTTGGTACGGCAAGTTTGTAACGACCACGAACCTGGAAAACCCCGTTGGTTAAACACGTGACTACCCTGTCAACGAGAGATGTATATATCCTACTCACCTCTCAGGGAGAACCTTGTCGAAACCAATCTTAGTGAAATCGCCGTGCAGCGAAGTGACACGATGGGCACACTCCCGTGGAATTCTTCCACATGTCTCTGCCAGAAATCCTGAGTCGGACTCGATGATGGTTAGACTTCTCGCTTTTTGACTTAAGGGTAAGGTTAGGACTCCTAAGCCGCAGCCGATCTCCACCACGTCGTCCGAATCGCAAATGGCGGCGCGACGAAGGATGTTGCCGACCACGCCTGAGTCCTTCAGGAATACCTATTTTTCGACGTATGTTCCGAAATCCGAGTAATTAAGAGTGGTTTCTTCGCTTCTCAAAATGGAACAATGATCCAACCTGCCCAAGGGATTTGCGACGAACCAGCTTCTTCAGCCCTCCCTCCCCTAATAGTAATGGATGATCAGCAATGCCGGGTTGCGATGTTGCTTGAGCATTCACACCTCCCCGATAAGCACGAAGCGTATGCGAAGAATTATTTCCCGTTCGACTAGATGCCCGAATACCGAGATGAACATCCGTACTGGTGGACCCTCTTGCTACCTCTAAAAGGAACACAGTGCTAAGCAATCTCTGGAGGACGAATCAAAACGGATACCACCTCGGAGCCTCAACCAGCGCCGAAGCATCGCGCCGGGCCCTGGCGCAGCAGCTGCGTCTCCGGAATCCTCCCTTATAAAACCGAATTCAGATTGGCTCGGGCCACTCGGAGAAGCACCTCGGCAGAGAAGAAGGAAGATGAGGGAGAAGGAGGGGGAACGTCCAGCAGCGGTGATGGTGCGTGCAGAATCAGTTCAATGCTCATAAATTCCCGGCGATTTTTGACCAGAATCTCCTATCTATTTCTTGTCGAATAATTACGATGTTTTCCGCTTAAATTCTATCCGGAAATGCTCCCTGACCCATGGGGAGCAGGAATCTCGTTTGTCGCTGGGATGAAAACTACGGCTCTAACTTTTAAATCAGATGTGTCGGAAAGGAATTAAATGAATAAATTCCAGGACGACAAGATATTGGCGAAGACGTTCGAGGGAAATGGTCGATAATATATAACATTAATAGGTTTTTTCAGTACGACTTAATGTTTTGTAGCCATTATTTGAGTCTGATATACTCGCACTGACGATATCAACAAGGATTGCAAGATCATCGGTCGAGCTAGATCCCCATTTTGTCGGAGATATTAAGTTTTTATTAAAAATATTTTATTGTCGTATGTACATAAAAACCATCTATTTTCTTTATCGCAGTAATTATCTGTGCTTTTAGAGTCTGAGATTAGGTGCATTGGGCACGAGAAGGTGCTTTGTGTTTCGGGTGTTGGGGTTCTTTCTTGATGGTGTGGGGATTATATAATTAGAATCATGTTCGCCTCCCAGTTTTCATTGAAAGTATCGTTAGAGGATGATGATGTATGCTTCGGGTGGAAGTTTGTCCAAAGAAAGCCTGATTATGCACGGGTCTAGTAGCTGACAATACCGAAAATTGTGGTGAATGCATTCTATAATCTGCCTGATATTATTCGCTATCTTTAGATTAGGAGGACAGTCAGCTTTGGTGAAATTTTAGTTGACTTCTCTACCCTCCAAAATGGCTGATGTTAAAGAGCCCAACGGAAGCCGCAACTCGTTTGATGAGTTCTTCAATGGTGTAAACCTGCCCGACGCCCCAGCTAACGATCTGACTTCGAGGATGAAAAATTTCGTCTTAGATCATGAAGCTGCACTCGGGGAGATGTACAAGTATGAAGCGTATTATTACCCTAGCACGCCCGATAATGCAACGCGGAACGTATACCACAAGCCATGTATCAGAATTTTCCTCACACACATTTTTTCCCCAACTATTCTTATAGAGTGCTTGGTGAAGATATCGGCGATTCGTGGGATGCTGAACACGATCCAATAGGGATCGATGTGACTCCCATCGATCAGGAGCCAATTATCTCGATGGTGACGCGATTCGAAGGAAACCCGCAGTTCAATAAGGTATGAGCGCGAAAAAGGAGCAAGCGAGCAGAAGACAAGATAGGGTGGTGGGGATGAAAACAATACATGCAAAGATTTTAAGAAAGAGATTTGCAGATGGTGTTTACTACAAGAACTTATGTCACCACGATAAATTGGACTCGTCATTATTTTACGTGTTGCTTGCTCATCCCCCTCTTTTAACACCGCCATTGTATTACAGATCGTGATTGTTTTCGCGCACCTATGCGAGGAGATGCGAGAAATGGAACATCTAGCGGAAAGGCGATTTTACGGCGTCTTAGCTATGTTCGGACACCGCGACGAGGAGGATGGTAGCCAACCACAATATATCCCAAGAGGAGGAGGATGTACCATGAACGCCGCATTGTCTTCTTTCAGGTGAGGACAAGAAGCACAGCAGCAGCGACCAGGCTGATGCAGATATTGCACCTAAGATAGAACCGGAAGGCGAAATGGGCATGTTCCTTCCCTTCTTCCAGGATCTGGTGAACTTCATCGAGCGCGCTCAGGCCGTGATTCAAAACGTTATCTGCCAGGTCAGTCTTTTGAATGTCGTAGCTACGGGCTCCTCACCGTATGCGCGCTATGTATAATATGTACCGCTTTTCATCATTAGTGTCTTGTTTTCGCCGTTCGTGCAGATTGCCGTGTTAAGCAATGGGAAAGTATTCAATCATACATGATTTATTTAGTTACATGTTCACGACCTGCACAATACCTGCTGAATTTGATCTTCACAAATACTTTACATTACTTGATTGTGCATGTCGTCAGTTGGCCTGCTTGTACCACGCAAGGCAAAAGCTCTACATGACAACATTCAAGAACGTCATGCTGCTGCCCTTATTCGAACGTACGTAATTTTTGGCAAGCTTCGTTGATATAGTAGTCTCGCTGTGGGACATGTGAAAGGACATATTCATTGGATCGTTTGTAGAACTCTCTCTCTCATGTATAGTTTCCAACTCCCATTTTTGAATGGAATGGTGTGATCCTTCTCCCCTCAGGTCTGGGCGGCCTCTGTCGCGTCCTCGTCACAATGGATGTCCGAAATGCATAGAAACGCCGTTTTAGTTCTTCTGTTCTTCGTTATGAAACATATATTATGGCGAACCCAACACACATATCTGTCCACATAATGATAACATTTGTGCATGTCCTCCTCCTCCTCCTACTCTCCCCTCTATTCTTTTCTCAAATCGCAGGTAATAATCGCTGACAATCCGAACATCGCCGATGGGTGGCACCAGTACAAGGTAGGAAAATATGAGGAGGGGGATGGAGGAGGGGGGGGGGGGGGGGGAAAGAGAGAGAATGAGGATGGCAATGCAACATGAGTGCTGTTCCGTATTCGGTCTTTCATAACAAGCATCTTTTGTGGTTATGCGCAGCGGATGATCAAGTACGTGCGCTCGGACCCAAAAGGCTACGGAGTGGAAGTGAGTCCTTGCACCAGCGAATATGCGCGAGACACATAGTCTTGCTTTGCGCACACGCTTTCGAACACATCAAATCCAGACGTAGATGTTATTACCCAAAGCGCACACATGCATATTGCTTCGGCTGCCATACACACAACATTGCCTTGGTGGTTTTCTACGACCCTTTCACAGGAGGGACAGCTACGGCTATTTGAGGGCCTTCTGGTGCAGCACACACAAACACACACACCGATATACACTACAGAGTCGGAAGAATCAGAGTAGCATTGCACCCCTTTTCATCGTTTATCTCCCAGCAGCCACCTCTCACAAATCATCATCATCGTCTTCGTCAACTTTGCACAGAGATTTGCTCTGCTACGCAATCCTCATCATCAGTATCATCATCATCAGCAACCATCATCCACTATCATAGAAACAGGGAGACAGTCACGAGAGAGAGAGAGAGAGAGAGAGAGAGAGAGAGAGAGAGAGAGAAGTTCTTGACAGACGATGCGTTTGTGTGTGTGTGTGCGCGCGCGCGCAGGTTCGTCTCGATCGAAAAGTGCTGAATGCAACTATCTTCGAGGACGCAGTATCACAGGAGTTCGGCCTGCCTGGGGCTGTCTCCAACGTGTCGCTGGTGGGCGGTAATAAGGTATATAATGAGCGTTGTGTAGTGGTCGCATCATTAGCAGCGCAGCTGCACAATGCGGAACAACACCACACTGAATATTCTCCCCGCCCCCTCTCCCCCCCCTTCCCTCATACGTGAAGGTGCTGTTCTCTGAGTTCACGGAGGCGTTGCGGAGGCTGATGAAGAAAGTTGGGGCGGGGTAGTGCATACACGGT
>ADNK01002464.1:0-30584 GCA_000320545.1 Bigelowiella natans CCMP2755
AAGTCGTCTAGAAGAAGGAATTGAGCTGGTCTTCCAGCGATCGATCCGAGACGCAGGATTATCACCACATATAAATATATATATATATATATATATATATATATGTGTGTGTGTGTGTGTGTGTGTGTGTGTACTACCACCAAAATAGCAGCAGCTGGTAATTTCGCTTGTAGATTCGTCGTCGCCTCTACCATAAATTGACTCTCAATGATACATACCTTCATATGCATAAAAACACACACACACATCACACATCACACATTATATACCTATAACTATCAGCATGGGCGGTTCTTTTCCATGGGGCAATCCCTCGCAGCTTCCCTTTTCCTACCCGCCTCGATTCCAAAGCGCACAGGGAGGGAGAGGAGGAGGAGGAGGAGGAGGAGGAGGAGGAGGAGGAGGGCGCCAACAACAACTGACCAACGGAGCAGGCTATAGTGTACGCTGCTTACTACTTCATAGATCTTCTCCTTTTCTGTACTAAATGAGACTAAAATAATGCCCATCTTCTCACAATAATCATAATCCCGTTTATTCCGCCCTAGAATATATATATATATATATATATATATATATATATATATATATTTATACACGCGCGAAGGGGGGGGGGAGGGAGGGAGGATGCAGTAAGAACAAAAATTGGGGGGGGGGAGTTCCTTTGACATGTTCATACGCCTCCTCTCCCATCTAGCGATGACTAAGAAAGCTGCATTGTCGTTCGTCCTCAGGTTGCTCCTCCTGGCGGGGCGTTGATTGAAATATCTTCTCACATCTCCGCTCTCCATCCAGACAAGAATCAGGCCGCCTCCCCCCCTCCCTCGACCCCGGGCAGCGAAGGCTCGCAGCTGGCGACCAATGCGACGCTGGAGACAACAGCAAATGCCAAAGATGCAGGAAGCACCGACGACGCTTGCAAGGAGGCTCAGCGCAAAGAAAAAAAGCAGAGAAACTACCATGCAGCAGCAGCAGCAGCAGCAGCAGCAGCAGCAGCATCGGCAGGAGGAGTAGGAGCTGGAGAGGGAGGGGTGTGTTGCTGCATGCTCGGTCTTCAATGCAACTCAACGGCTGCTAGAAAGGTGTGGGTGGCGTGTGGTGCTCCTCGTTGGTTTTGCTTCTTTTGGATCGTCGTCGTCGTCGTCGTCGTCGTCGTCGTCAGATTTTGAAAACGCACACAACTGCGAAGGCTGTTGATACTTTTTCAGCGACACGGCCAATAAGCGCCGTGTTGTGGATCATTGCGCCAGTGTTTCCTTCTCCTCACAGCTCTGTTGCATAGCTTTCATGCCATCTTTTTGCTCAAATCCATGAAAAAAAATGTACCACCGTTCCACAGCAGCAGCACCGAGTTATTCTCTTCGCTGCAAGCTCGAACCCTCTCTATCTTTCTGTTGCAAACTACTCGAAACAATGACAACAACATAAGGGCAGGGGTTGCAGCGTGAGAGTATTCAACGGTCGATCTTTTCTCGGTCGTCGTCATTGTCCATCGTCAATCCACCCTCATTTTCTTCATCGTGTTCCGTGACCGCAGACAAATTGCAAGTGCTCGTGCAAGTGCGGTGTGCACTCGGGCGGAGGATCATCCCCGAAGAATGGCCAAGATGGATTGCCGCCTCGTCCGCGATTTCCTCGCAGCGAAACCAACGGCACGTCCAAGGCCGGGTGAATTTGCAGCAGCTCGGCCCGAGAAAAAGAAGGGCACGCGCGAAAGGCTCAACACCTCCTGTTTGCCGCCGTAGCCATTCTGCTGACTTCCTCGACTGATTGGGAGAAGCCGTCGCAATGCATGATCATGTGCACTGTTTGCAGCGCATCTCGTCGCGTAACACAGTCGTGAAGGCTTTGAATGTAGCGGAAGCTGATCGAGGTTAAACGAGCATGGATTCAATCTCGTTGACCAGCTACTTGGCATGTCCAACAAAACGTAACGCTGACTGCTGGCTTGATGCGAATCTAGGCTCGGTTAGTGCGATGGCCAGCGTGCACTGGGTTGCATGTTCACAACAATGAGCAGGAAGCAGGCCATAGCTACCACAGTGTGCTACATGTAGGCGCAAGAGCTGCTAGAAAAGCAATCGTGCTACGCATGCACAGCAAGTCTATGGAACTTGTGAACGCTGTTTTTCATGCCTCGATGAAGACGCAACAAATTCTACAAGGCTGGCATGTGCATGCTGACACAAGCCGCGCTCAGCACATGGTCATTGCTCACGACGTACAATGACTGTTCGTTACGTTCACGTGATTGATTAGTGCCCTGACAATCGTGAGGCGCGCTACAAACTCGATTTGAGATTGCTGCGGCTACTATCGTTCGTCGTCACGCCCTCGCCTTTTGTCCTGGCTTTCTCCCTCCTCCTGAGCGTGGCTCTTTTTTCTTCTGACGATGAGGACAAAGGGGAGTCTCGGTACAGCTGATCTTCACTCGTGCATTGCCCTACAGCGAGCAATGCAAACATGGTCGCCATCATTGGATCTCTCTCTTTCATTTCTGATTTGAATGCAGAATACACATTCACACAAATGATCAAATGCACACATGAAGAGAGAGAGAGAGAGAGAGAGAGAGAGAGAAAGAGAGAGATAGCAGGCATCTGCATTGCGAGTGGTTACGTTGCTAGACCAGAAATAATGGGAAGGAAAAGGTACCGTATTTCTGGAATTCTTTCCTTTGATATTCGTTTACAAATTGTGTAGGCGCATCATCACGAGGCACAGAAGACATCGTCATCAGCACCGCTTCCTGACGATAGTTAATGATCGGCCTTTGGGATTATTATCGGTTTGATGCGTGCTTTGGGGCCAGCAAAGAGCAGTGTCAACGTCGAATAAGAACAAATTTTGGGTTTCTAATTGATCGAGAAACGGCGTCGTGTTCTGTTTAGATTTGAATCATGCTCCTATTCCTACTAATTGCTTACTGCTTGGCCGGTCACGCCATCATCATCATCATCATCATCATCATCATCATCATACATGTAGAGGGATCCATTGCAGACGTCGCATTTCGCTCCCGACAGAACGCCGCGACTGGGGACTCAGCCTCCAGTATGCACCTGATAATAACACGTGAGCGGCGTGTGCGAGTAACTGGCAGTGTGTGTGTGTGTGTGTGTGTGTGTGTGTGTGTTGTCAGAGAGAGAGAGAGAGAGAGAGAGAGAGAGAGAGAGACTGGGGCACCCGTTGATAGTAGCTGTTGCTCCTTCTCCAGCTTTTGGTCGATCTCCTCGTTATATTTCGACACGTTTATCTCCTAATGATTACGCACACAAATTTATACAATTTATATGAGAGAGAGAGAGAGAGAGAGAGAGAGAGAGAGAGAGAGAGAGTCGTATGTGTCGTGTATGTGGGCGTTGTATGGGGACATACTACCTTTATCCAGGGGTTTTGACTCTGAAATGCCAAGAAATTGTGAATCCTGTGCTTCATTCCCCTCACCCGCTGACAACACATGCAACAGTAATTCGATCATCATCTTTTCATTCCTCACTCCAAGCTAGTAGCTACCCAACACAACCTTAGTGGTGAAAGCGAAGAAGTCGATTAGCTTCACATTCTCACGGTCAGGCAGGCAGCGCCCCTCGCCCAGCACCTCCTCTTCAAACTCGCGCACTGCACACTCCCGGAGGGCTGTCCACCATTCATATCAGTTATCTTCTTTGATTACGGCGGCTATCTCGCTCATTCAGTCATTAGCACTGGTCATTATTTTCTGATGTTGTTACTTTCTCCTCTGTCTTGCTTCCCTCCCGGCAGCACGAACTCTCCAGGATAATTCATTATCTTTACTTTGTCAGGAGAGCTACGAGGCCAGTTAACGACTACATTATATGTATACATATACATTTGAATGAGGCGGTGCGACCGGTCGATTAAAATACATGTACATATATTATATTATATATATTTATATATATATATTATGTATATATGTATATACATAAGAATAATTCAGTTAATCGGGAATCGTTTCGATATGTTCCGTTTCACCATCACCATCACTACCATCATTATCATCAACAATATTACTACAAGTAGTGTCAAGACCTGGCCGTTGTCCCATGAGCACGTCCCAAGAAGCATTTACCTGAAATATACAGGAGAGAAAGGTAGCAAATGCTGCTGCTTCACAGACGGTGCTTTAGCTGCTGTTGCTGATGCTGCAGCTTCTTGTTTTTGGTTCTAATTTAAGAATACGATGCGTAAACACAGCGGTACCTCCAACTTATTCTGTCCGTGGTCGAGGAAGAACGCTCGCCGCAACCTGCGCGTTGTCACATCAACAATCTCCTCGTCAGATTCCTAACCCACCCCCCACCCACCTCAAACGCCTGCAAAGTATACCTTTCCGCAAGCGGAAGTTGGTCAACCTTGATCTGGATCGTTGAATTGCTCCCAGCGTTTCTGCTATCGTTCCTCCTCCGGAGGCACATCACGGTTGCAGCCATCGTGATGGTTTCGCTGCTCTTGACGACATTTGCGGCCAAAGTAGCCGCCGCCATATCACTAATGATGATAGTAAACCCCACAAGATTAGGATTATCCCAGAAAGGAGATGGTAGAGTGAGAGAGGGAGGGAAAGAGGGAGGGGGAGGGCATGTACGATGAGCTCGGATGTCTGCCTCTCCGGCCGAGCGGTTCGGGGAAGCGCGGCAATTACCGATGATACGAGGCGATTCGGCACCTGCGACATCACTCTGGGGCCAGAATAACAGATGGTTGACAATAAAAACGAAAATGTCACGAGAATAGACATAAAATCGTGTGTGCGACAAGAAATATTTGTTGTCGCAACAAAAAATGAGCTGTAATATAATAACGCTAGGGTAACGTGCTGCTTTCCATCATTAATCAGACGGCCATTCAGTTGGCAACGGCCGTCGTCGCTTCCGCTTGCCGCACTTCACCTCCATCCAGGCCCGCCAGTCCTAATGCATCTGAGCTGAAAAGATTCCGCACTCATGGTGGGCCAGCAAACGAACAAGAGAAACCGCGTTTCGCTCCTCGATTTCGAAGATATTTAGATGCATTTTTGGTCTGTTGTCAGTTAGTTGGAATGGCCTCCTCGATTTCATGCTGGTGGGTATTGGCCGGGATGCTGCTACTGCAGAACAGAGCCCTTGCGGTTACGACTCCAGACTACATAAAATCAGGTTCACTAATACCTAACAGCAATGCATGCATGGCTTTGTTGCGGGAGCTAAATGAGTAAGTGTTGCTGAACACAGGGAGCAAAGCCTATACTTTAGTCGGAGGCGAGGAAGCAATAACATACAAGCAAATCAGATACGGGTGATTTTAAAGACCATGCGATAAAAACATCGTAGCACCATAGCCTCTGATGTTCGCTATCTAATCTCATTATCAATGCAGACCGAACTGCATGCAATACGTCCTGGAGTTCAAGCTTATGCCTACAGGTTAGAAGAGTTGCTTTTCTGCAGAAACAAGTCTAGTGATATCTATGACCCGCCACCCCAATTCCAACGCTCATGTTTTTAGGAACACACTCGAGTTGGCGTGGAATAATTCACATCACAAACAACCAAAACAGTGGTCACTACCCGCAAGTCCTGTAAGTTGCAACTACTTACTTTAGTAATTTATCACTTCTTGGAATTCTCGGAATTATCATCCATCTTTGTTATTTACCTTGAAGTATTCTTTTTGGTATCCCTTTTTGCAATAGTATGTACCCAAACAGTCGACGATTTCGCGTTTGCCAGACAGATGCGGCAAAATCGCACCAATGCTACACCTACCCCAGTAAGTCGTTTTTTGATCGGTTCATGGAGAACAACCTCAACACTACTTTCCTCCTCATGAATTCTGTATCTTACAAAAGGCAATCTTCCTCAAAACCAGTGGTCGAGAATCAAGATTCGGGCTGATTACAATAGGGTCACGTTTCCCTTGGAAGCTGTTCTTCCTTTTTTGGCAAGCTCGCATATATATATATATATATATATATATATATATATATATATATATATATATGCACATGCCCTACCACTTTCTTACATTACTTTACAATACTATGCAGCTCCGAACATATGTCAACGATGGTTTGGTCAACACAATGACTATCAATAACTTTTGGCCGAATTCAGCTGGGGCATAGTACGTTCAATATTTCACGAATAGATATAATATAAGCAAAGAAGAAGGAGAAGAATAAGAAGAAATCATCATTGCCGCTCTCTAATTCTACATTACCAAGTCGCTATGTCGCGTGTTGATCCGATACGTGAAGCATGTTGTGGGGGAGAGACCCATCATACATCGTTGTTTGAATTATGAAGTTCGTCATCGTAACTTTTCCCAGCTTCTATACTGGTAGTCCGTGGTATGGGCAGGCAACGGCGAAGGTAAATAGAATACCGAGCGCGCACACGGGTTCCGACCGTCTCACTTTGTATCAACGATGGATACACAGCGAGCCCCCGCTGCTGTGCCACGTATTTTTCTTTCTATTCAAAAATCATTTTTTCCGTGCAAAATCAGCTTCAAGATGCGGTCTATACCTGCATGGATAAGCCTGAATTGCTGTCCGGAACGCGGCGAACATGCCCAGGAGGTGATTTCTAATGCCAGAGCTGGATGATGCAGACAAATCTGTAGTAGGGCAGTCTCTTCTTAGTGTACGATGTATCTATTTTGCCTGCAGCAGTACTGATCACATCTATCCTTCATATGACAAACGTGATGACTGGTATCTCTTTCAATATATTTTACAGGAACCTACAAATGTAGCAACCATAATGCTGCTCAAACTCGCTGTGAACAATATGTAAGGAAAGAAAACCAACACCATGCTTGTTCCTTCCACCTCTACCCCCCCCCCTCCCTTACCCTCTCTTTTTCCTCGTCCTGACCATCTGTAAGAAAGCGATTATTTCTAGCTGTTAGCCGATGTCTGCGAATAATTTTTTTTTAAAAAATGAGCTGGACATAACCAACCGATTATATGTATAGGGAGAGACGCTATGCACCCTTGGAGAGATGTGGCAACGACAAGTGATGACCACCACACGATGACAACAACAAAAATAAAAATAAAAAACAAATTGAATAAGAAGAGTGGAAAGATTACAAGCCAGAGAAAGGAGAGACCATGATTGATGATGAAATCACAGCTCACAGCGATTGTACATGAAATCACTGGGCTTTTGCAGTTATTTTGATTTACTGCACTACGTGACAGCAGAGTTGTGATAACATGATATCTCTGCTCAGACATATGTTTTCCAAGAAATAAATAAGATGATCAGTATTGTTTTCTCCTCAGTTTTGCGCTTGTATGTTCGTCGCCGATGCCAGTACCTCCTAGTAATAATGCCTCCTCCTCCTCCTCCTCCTCCTCCTCCTCATCGTTGTTTCCTTTTTGCACCATCCATCAAAATACGGGAGAGTCAGTAAGAAAGATGATGTGCCCCCATTTGTTCTTTCCCCGGTTTGTTCTTATACCTTTGTTATATGTATACGAGTCAGTGAGAGCTTTTAAGTGACGTTACAGACGACGTGTCCTAAGTTTTTCATCACACTCAGTGATTCACTCATTTCTGCCCATTGCCGTCGTTTTTCCAGTTATTACATGTTCATTGGACATAGCGGTTGCGCTGGCACTGGAAATAACCACAAGCTGAGCCATTGGTTTGGCCTTGTTTTAAGTAGAAGATAAATATTTGAGACCTTGTGAGTATAGGAGAGATCATCTGGAGCTTCTAAACATTGCACGCAAAGCTAATATTACACCAACAATACAGCGGCCGGACAAGCAACAGTGACGCTTACTGCTGCAAATACTGCACCCCCACAGGACGGTATCTGATATTATATATGTGGAAATAATATATATATATATATATATATATATATATATATGTACATATTCATATTCACACGTGCTAGAGAGAACTCCTCCACCCCCCGTGGTGTGGACTTAGGATGCAGTATCTTGTTGATTCCAAAACACAGCCAGTACTCTTAACCTATTCCACACTATCATGCAGATATGACGTGAGAAACTCCGGAGGCAACGAAGGGTAAGAGAACATAATTGACTTGTAGCCGTAGTACACATCTCGCACAGTTCTTCGTCCTTTCTCCTTCGACGAACGACGCTGAATGCTTGGCGGCACTCGCGGTGCTTCTGTGAGAAAACAGCTTTGGTTGCAATGGTGTTGTTTGTCTGCGTCGTCGGAATGTAGGTGGTGGAAATGGATCAACACCTACAACGACTACTCAGCCAAAGGTAAAAGGAACAGAAAATGACATCGATGAGAGGAAAAATGAAGAGGCATCAGGGAAGAGAAAATGATACATTTTAGCCGCGGGGACAGCTCGGTTATAATCATCCATATTCTCACGTCCGTGGAACAAGCTCCAACGATTTTGATTCTGTAGCTTCACTCTGTGTATGGTGTGTACTATGATCCTCTGTGGTGATATATTATAATACACGATTGTAGCCCGCCATGGCCAAAAACGCGGCACAGCCACGCTAAAGACCATTACAGGAGGAATTAATGGGTAATGGCGATGATAAAAATGACGGCGTGAGATTGCGAGGAGATGATGATGACGATTGTTCCTGATGACCTAGTCAAAATGCTTATTATGTCACTGCAACAACCTCCCCTTCCCCCCCCCCTTCCCCTCCTCCCCCTCCTTCTCCCATCACCACCACCACCACCACCATTACTACTACTACTACTACTACTACTACTACTACTACGACGACGTCTCATGTAAGCAACCATTCCTCTTTACCACAGCTGGGCGCTGAAACTAGATGGGTTGGGCGGTTCTAGTGGCTCGGTAAGTGGTGGTAGTTGTAGGATAATAGTAATAGTAGCAGTGGTGGTGGGTGGTGGTGGTAGGAGAAGCAGTATTGCAAGAAATTGAGGAAGTTTCTTGATGCTACTGAGTCCTACCCTTCAATGCTCCCTGCGCGAAAAATGCTGGGACATGATGTCAAAAATACAAATACATGTATATTATATATATATATATATATATATATATATATATATATATATAGCGCATATATGATTATCACGATGGGCATTCGTCACAACGATGATGGTAACAGCGACGACTTTTTATAAATGGCCCATGATATCACGAAGGCCTCCTCTCATATTTGCAACGTGTGTGTGTGTGTGTGTGTGTGTGTTTCAGCGAGGTTGGGTGGACGTCTACGGGATAAATACTCGTGAAGAAGTGACGGTAAGCAAGAACTCACAGCTCCTTGACAACGACTTTAACACTGGCTCGTTAAACGCCTTCAGTGTGCTTCACCATTAAACGTGAAAATTACTCTGCTCTCTATCTCTCTCTCTCTCTCTCTCTCTCTCTCTCCCTCTCTCCCCCTCCTATCGTAGGTCTGCGCTTGGACCAAGACGTATCATATCGGATGTAGGATGAGAATATACACGCAAAAACACACACACACACACACACACACACGCACACACACACGCACCGCACAGACACTTGCACGTGCGCGAGACAGAGAAAACGTGAGAAAAAAGGAGGAGGTAGAAGAAAGAGAGAGAGAGAGAGAGAGAGAGAGAGAGAGAGAAAGAGAGAATCATGTGCTACCACCACAACTACTAATACTATCATACGATAATATCTTTCAGACTACGGGGGCGTGTGGCAACTAATGAGCAAGTACAAGATGGCCATGATGCCTGCTCGTTATAATACGGACTATGATAATAACGACAAATTTAAAACATTAACGTTGAGGGAAGACGCAGGCCCTGCTTCTTCTTTCGATGAAAAGTGAGGTTGGATACATCTTCCTGATTATGATTCAATCTGCTCCTTTCTACAGATACAGCCAGTGGATCTTAGGAACAACGGGATGGAACACTGCGCAAGTACATAAATAATAGCACTTAACTGGAGTACACGTCTTTTTTCCTTTGTCATAAGAGAAAGAACAGCGAATAACGAATCCTATCAATGCAAAATACAGAAACAAAATGAGTCCTTAACCCGCTTTGTAATGTAAATCTCATCATGCGTGCGTGTTTGCGTGCGTTCTCTGACCTCGTTTGAATTCTTGATTTAGATGTGCTTCATTGTGGCGCGGGAGTCCAAGGGGTGGCAATATGGCAGCTGTGTTTCTGTACAATATCCAAACAAATGGTGAGGAGAGAAAGCGTTATGATGAACGATCACAATTATTGCCTTATATATTGTCACAGAATAACAATAATAATAACAATAATAATAACAATAATAATAATAATAATAATAATAATAATAATATAACAAATAACCACTATGGTACAGGAATCATCTCTGTGGCAGCTACTCGACTTCTGATGGGGTATCATTGAGAAACATGCAACACTGAGAATGAATGCGCGGAATTTCAATCTCGGCATCTCAAAATTCCAACGCCAAAATAGCATGTGTGTATGGGGATATATGTTCTTCAGTAGAGTAGCAAGAGTGCCGTCTAGACGTCGAGTGAGAGTTGTAGATATTTCAGCGCGCTCATCCTCTCACTCACCTCCATCCAAACAGTCCACGAAGATGTACATCAACGGGAGGCATATGAACACCGTCACCGACAACAGGTGCGGGACCCTGAAAATCAGCCCCATTCAAAATTATTTGTTATTTATCGCCCGCACATCAACTTGGAGATTTTGCACGGCCATCTGCTCCCATCCCCCGAGCCGCACACCGGAAGACGAATATTGACACATAAATGTGAATGATCAACAGGGGGTATCCGATGTACAGCGACAATGCCCGATTCTCTTTCGGTGAGACGAAAGCATTCTAATCGCAGTGAATTTGTTTCCGTGTTCTTCATGCTGCTGGGTGACAACAGCTCACTTTGCTTCCCATATTCGCAGGCCAGCGCGAGTGCTGCAACCACGGTAAGGCCGAGCTCTTGGAGAAAGGAAAAACCAAATGAATGAACAGTTGGAATTGCTTGTGTGCTTGTCAATGCTTCTGATATATCGATATGCTAATTACTGTTTACGCGTAATATTGAGCAGCGACGTTTCACGTGTGAATATATGTAATATCAACTTTGCTGTTGCGCGGACATACGCTTCTGAATTCTTCACCTGACGATGCTCTCTTACACAGGGAACATGAACGCATGGATTAGTGAATCAGCGGTATGGAGTAGGGCTTTGAGTGGCAGTGAGGTACTTAAATGATGATGACGGAGGAATGGTGGCTGAATTGTGTCAAATCTTTCTTTGTTGTAGCGTACATACATGTATCAATATCTATATATATATATATATATATATATATATATATATATATATATATATACACATATTTCTTTATGAAAAGTATCATATCAATATATATCGCTACACCTATGTGTGTGTGTGTGTGTGTGGTGCGAAATTGTGACAAAATAAGAGTACAACTTCCTTCCACCATCATTACCATCATCATCATCACTACCATCACCATCCGTTCAGATCTCCCAGTACTACGAGGCCTTCGATTGTCCCACTCCTTCCCCAACGAACGTGCCAACAAGGTAGCAATGTAGGCCATCTTTGTGAGCGCTTTATCAAGATAAGACTACTACAACCCCTGCAAATCAGTGATAGTTTGCCATTTCGTTCTGTACATATATGAAGATATCCGAGTGGTTATCCTACACCGCTACCTACAAAGTACCCAACGAAGTTTCCTACGCATGTCCCAACGAAGTTCCCCACCCCTGTGCCTACCAAATTTCCAACGCCCATTCCGACTGGATATCCGACCAAATACCCGACGCCCTTCCCAACTTGCCAGCCTACCAAGTAACGCTCAATCCGTTGTTTTTTTTGTATTTGATTAAAGCTGCCACGTAGGCTAGATCACCATGCATGAGAGTTTTCTGAAGAAATGCCCCCATTCCCTTGCTCGCGAAGAGACGGGTGTCTCTGCTGCTGCTGCTGCTGCTGATCGGCTGATACATGAATGTCGAATAATTCACAGATTTCCAACTCCAATCCCCACCAAGTACCCGACTCCCCAACCGTCCAAGTTCCCTACTCCGATTCCTACAAAGTTCCCTACAAATGTTCCTTCAAAGTTCCCTACGCCTGCGCCTACACCATTGCCAACGCGCTACCCCAGTAAATATCCAACGAAGGCCCCCACGCGCATTCCCACAAAGTAAGGAATGAGAGTGGGCGAGGACATCATAGACAGCCTTCGTTTTCAAACACGACTAAATGATTCGTTTGGTATTAGAAGTTCATTATTTTTCCCACGTACTGATCTCCTCCTCCCCCTCCTCCTCCCCCCCCCTAACTCCTTGTCGTTGTCTTCGTCTTTGATTCAACAGGTACCCATCCTCGCAGCCTTCGCGGTACCCCTCTCCATATCCGTCTCCATACCCAACCCACCGTCCACAAACATCTTATCCGGTAGCGACGCCCGCCATGAAGATAAAGGGGAACCTCATCATCAACGGGGACTTCGAATTCAATGATATGACCGGTGTGACGAACCAGTGGGGCTACAAGACGCCGACAGGATGGGTGGCGTCCGGCGGCGGCTCGATCATATATGTGATGCCGAATAGCAAGTATCCGGGACAACAGCAATCCTCGCTCTCTGGGAAGCAGGCGGCTGTTATAGAAGGAGCGCAGAAAACTCTCTGCCAGAACGTAGCTACGCAGCGCGGTGCGCGGTATAACATCAGTTTCATGTCACGGCGTCAGCAACAAGCCTCGGGAGAGAAACTAGGTGTTAAGATTGATGGCGGGTGGCTTATCCCGTCGATGAGCCCGAATCGCGACTTTTGGACGTCTGTTTCAAAAACTTTCTCTGCGCAATCACCGTCAACGGAGGTGTGCTTCGTCAATACGGCAGCATCCGGTGCGACAGCGAGCGTCCATATTGACCGGGTGGCGCTTGTGAAGCTCCAAAGCGGTGAGAGAAGTTAGTTATAGAAATGCCCCTCCTCGAGAGAGAGAGAGAGAGAGAGAGAGAGAGAGAGAGAGAGAGAGAGGACGACTATGTTGGGTCGTACTTATGTAACATTTGAGAGGGAGAGAGAGAACATTCTGTCTATTCATCTGTGTCTGAACTCCGTACGCCAGCATTCATCCGTTCACAGATATCAATCGGTCATCATGGATTACTTCTTCTACTAAATGACAGGTTGGCTGGACAGCAGCAACATGCTCAGCGGGCAGGTCCGATCACCTGTGGCGGGCCAGATACTCGGCTACATCGACACTTTCCGGGAGTACCAGCTGAGTCTCGATGTGAAAGTCGTCGCAGCAGCAGGTTCCCAATTCGCCAACATCTTAATGATAAACGATCCTACCAGGACCTCCGAGATCGGCATGAGGCTGCCACTAGTCTCATTGCATCCGGGGACAACAAAACTGCACATCCGAGCCAGTACGACTGCGACCCAAACAGCCACTTGCAACCCGGGTACGTCTCTCCCGATCGGAAGTTGGCAGAACGTCAGAGTTGTGGTGACGCAGCCACGGGGGATGGAGGTTTATGTCGGAGGCTCGAAAGTATGCACACACGCGGCTCCTGCGCCGTTGTACCCTGGAAAGCAAGGGCTGGAAGTCTATTTTTCCAGGGGTGGTTCAACCGCTGCTAATGCCCAAGTGAGAAACTTGAAGTATGAGAGGGCAACTGCAGCACCGACGCCATACCCCACGCCCGGGGCGGTATCATATGCACTTGGGAGCAGCAACATGATGCGGTGTGTCTCGCCGCAGCCTGACTGCGGCGCTGAGTACATGGAATTCTGTGGACGTGAGTGCTCCAGCAACGCGCGCCGACTTATCTGCACGAAGAACTGCATCTACCGGTGCCTCTGGTGCCAGAATGATCACAATCTTGCACATTGGCCGTACTCGAGCATGTACAAAACCGACTATCAACGCCAGCGAAACTATTACGTCATTTCGATCAGGGCAGGAGTGTGGCATATACCTGCTCCAGGAAGTGGCGATACTTCATTTCGGTATCAGAGGGGGGGGGGGGGAGAGAGAGAAAAAGAGGCGGGGGGGGCGGGGGGGATCGAATTCGAATTTTGTTTTCGGTTTTTGGTTCCCTTTCATGTGAGTCATGCGTTATTAAGTCAGTTTTTGTCAAAAGTGCGATTGTTATAACACAGAATGTATATATGTTCCATTGTGTAGGGTCAGCTCAAACTCATTGACGCGCACTGTAACCTTCCACCCTGGGCATGCGACATCTGGGTCGCGAGGAGCTCCTCGAATGACTCCTTACTTCAACAACCAAGATATGCCGTGGGTGCCTGAGACTGACAGGTTCCATCGCATAACCATCGTCATCCGCGCTTCGTTTGTGCACACGTACAAAATCGAGAGTTCAGGGAGAGTCTGGGAGAAGGACTTCGAGGACGCGGCCTTTTACAGTGAAACCGTGGCGCCTGTCACTTCTACTACCGCAGGCACATTGTCGGCCGGCGTTCTCAATCAGTATATGAAAGCAAGCGGGGCGCATAGATTTTTCCTAGACAGCATAAGTGGTCCTGTGCACCCGGTAACGTACTTCAATCCGAAAATAGAAGAGCCTCAGACATGTGAAGGCTTTGTGAGGCACCTGTACCGCACGGTATTATGCCGCGCAGGGGATAGTGGCGGAATCACGTTTCATACAAACAGTTGCACGAGCGGATCTAAGACGAAGTCGCAACTAAGAGATCACTTTCTCGCCAGCCCCGAATATCAGGGCTGCAAGAAATGCAAGACAAATTGTGTCGATCAGTAAAGGAGCACGTCATCCGGAGCAACATTTTTTGGTTCGTTATCTTGTTGCCAGCATCGATCTGGTCATCATGACGAAAGCGGCTAGAGCGACGACATGCATGTACAACACCAGGACGCTATTTATTTCACTTCTATTTTGTCGCATGTCTCCTCGACGTTTTTATTATTATTTGTTAGCCATGGGTGATGCCCAATTACAAATGTGCATGCATATCATGCGTGCAATAATTTAACAGGGACGCGTACGGAATATCTGCTAGCTGCATGCCACCAGCATGCCTCGCCTTGTATTACTATAGTGCACATGCAATGTAATCTGCAGCTTGTGCTGCGATGTACAATGGATCCAAACATTGGCTAAGCTAATGTTAGTTTCGCTTGCATGTGCACATGCGTGTACATCAAATTCAATATGTGTAGCATAACGCTGTAGCCGCGGCTTTGCGCAGCCATAATAGAATATATACATATTATGTAAGACAGATGTAATGAATGATTATTTTTTTCAGTTGCCATCGTAATGTGCTCTTTCAGGCTAGATGTGCGACCAATAAGCGGTGATACGTGCTGCACGCATGCTAGCATGCTGGCATCAGCATGTAGCATAGCACACAGCAAGGTCTTGCATTGTTATGTTTTCACTTAGACTAGGCTCTTTTGCTAGACTATACGCAATAAACACCGCATATACTGCAATATACGAATATACGCACGTGCTATGGACTAAAAAAAATATGTGCTATGCGTTGTACGTACTGCACATTATGTCAGTAGTTACAGCATGATTGTTTGCTGTTATTGAGAGAGTTGAATATTCTGAAAATCGGGACGGGGAATTGGTGCACATGTAGAGCAAGCCAACTATCACATTAGATGTTGTCGTCGTCGTCGTCGTCGTCGTCGTCACTTAGATCCAGATCCAGATTGCCTTCATCGCCTAACTCGTCTGTGGGGTTGTGATTGTTATCTCTATAACTCTCATCATGGCCTGTCTTTTCATTCATGCTGTCTTGATGAGCCTCTTGGTGGATCACGTTTCCTGCTTTTGTCGTTGCTGCAGCTGTTGTTTTCTTTGCATCCGTCGGTGCGTTGAAGGTTTTTGCGGAAGCTGCTTTAGGTGACGACACGAGACTCTCATCTCCATAGCTGTCGTCGCCAAGACTCTCATCAAGACCACCTGGAGCAGCAGTTACGGCGTTTTTTTTATCTTTCGCTCGGTCATCTTGCTTCTCCTGATTATCTTCTGTGGCTTTTGGCGGCTGCTGTTGGCTGGTATCTGAACCTCCGCCATCGTTCACACCCTTTTCGTTTGCATCATCCTTCTTGTCGTTGGCCACAGCTGTATTGGAAGGCTGGCGACCCGGCATCACGGGGAAGCTGGTTGCTGCTTCTCTCTCTTCTTCCTTCATGCTGGAGCGTCCTCCGTCTAATTTGCCTCCGTCGCTGCCCGTGCCTTTTGGTTGAACAGCTTCATCGCTAAAAGAAAACTTGCTGCTGCCAGGCCGTTGGGTACGCTGCTGCGGTGACATAAAACTCTCGTCAAAGTAGCTCTCATCAGCGTCAGTACCGTCCACTCTTGCTTTGGGGGTTACTGAGGAGGACCCCGCTGCTTTGGGCGAGATAAGGCTATCGTCGCCATAACTGTCATCAAGGGTATGATGTTCATCAGGGGTCTGAGCAGCGATGCGCTTGTTTTTAGCTCTATCCTCGTTCCGATTTTGTTCCTTGCTGGCCAAAGCTGGTGGAGATGGCTTAGGCTGCTGTTGCTGCTGCTTTCCATCATCATCATGAGTCGCCCCTCTTTTGTCTTGGTTCACGTGGTTGGCAGCCTTTCTCTCCGAATTGGACGCAACAGCTTCCCCGTTCGATTCCCCATGGATCTTTGCATCGACGTCGTTAAGAAGCTGATTAAGGTTCATTTCCGCGAGCAGCGACTCAAAGACCATCAGGTGCGTCTTGGCTCGGGCGCTCTTTAGCCCCTTGTTCTTCTGCTTGGACAACTCGTAGAGAGCTAGCGTATGTGAGCGGGAGCTTCGCGCGGATTTCGCGCCTTCTGAGGATTTGCCCATCCCTGATAGCGACCGCAGCAGGGGTATTAGTTGCACCGGTGTTATCTATTAATGTTTCGATACGTGTGCGTATGTGTGTGAACGCTATTTTGGTGCTGCTAGTGATTGTTTAGCTGGAGTCTTAACCTGAGCATATGCTTCGCAACTCAGCCTTCTCGCTGTCGCTAAGATTGAGGCCTGATTTCAGCATCTCCTTGGGATCTAAGTCGCCCTGGTAGATGCCCTTAGTTCCCTGCATTCGCACCTTTGTGCTTTTCGTTGGGCTAAAAGTCTTCGCTCTTGGCTGGCTTTTCGGTCTAACGAAATGGACAGAGCCGCTTATATTACCAGATTATATATATATATATATATATATATATATATATATATATATATATACATTATGTGTGTTTGCGTGTGTGTGTGTGTGTGTGTGTGTGTGTGTGTGTGTATCTACAAATATGTACACGAATTTGCACAATTCTGCTCTTCTTATGTATAGTGTGTAATAGAGCTTCTGCGAATGCTAGCCAAACACCATTTAGCTACTAAAACACCGCTGATTTTGGTCATGTTTCAGGATTCAAGAAGACTCTGAAACGGGAGACAGATCATCGGTGATCTCGCACACAAACAAAATCTAAGATTTTCTTATGTTCTTGCTATGGCTATGCTTTTTCGCAGAGCAACATCGGCGCAAAATCCCGTTTGTCACTCCCACCTGTTGCTATGTATCAAGCTGAGATACTCTGCAATCAGCGAATCGTCAAGTTTCTTGTTATTTTCCTGGAAAATATATGAAGACAACAAGATAGCGAAGAAACTGATTAATTTGAGAATGGAGGAAGGAGTAGGGGCAGTGATAATTGGACCGTGTAGAAGAAAGAAGAGAGAAAAGTTAAACGAAATCCAGGCATCAGTATCATCTGTGCGTACACATAAGAACAAGCGAGAAGATACTACTTCAGCATACATAAAACAATACTTTCAATGGAAACACATTTAGTGATTGTGACAATCTTTTCTCCCTGTTATTTCGGGTTTAAGAGTTAATTGATTTTCCTACGTCTCAGTATCTCAGCGTGGTGATGTTATTACAGTTACAGCATTCTCTGCTCGCACCTGCTTCCATGGCGACGTGAGAGCGATGTTGAGCTTGCTCATTTTACGGTCCGACTTGGGTGTAAGCACAATGTCAAACTTCCTTGGTGTAAAGCTGCCATTGCCGTCAGTTGCGAATCGAGGAGAATATTTGCCTTATAAATGAAAATCAATATTTATGCCACGATCATGTTCGCTATCATCATCATCATCATCATCATCATCATCATCATTATTTCCTCTCCATCGTGGTGATTATTGCCAGGATGATCGTACACATCATCGTGGTCATTGTCTTGTTTTCGATGGCATCGTTATCTGTCATTTTGAGTCGTCAACATGCTCGCAACCATCACTATCCTCACTTGATTTCACGATGAGCTTTTTGAGATTCCTTCCGGTGCTTTTGTTTCGAGCCGTCTTGTCTTTTCCTTTGGCGGTCATGGGCGTTGCTTCTTTGTGGAGCTGTGTGCTCTTATTCTTCGGCTCTAGATCTTTCACAGACTGAGAAGCTTCTTCGGATGGAGATTTCTGCGTTCTCGTGTGGACATGTAAAGCTTGGGCGGAGTTAAGCTGCACAGAAGCGTGGGAATAGGCGACGTCGCTCTTGCCTGAGAGGAAATAACAGTCAGAGCTCACGAGCAGCTGAAACACCACGTTAAAGAACACATCGGCAGTGTATGAGAACGCGAAATGTGAAACTACCTGCTTCTTGGGTTTTATGATGCTTCTGCTGTTTCTGATGATGCTTCTTAGTGTTATGAGGATCGATCTTGCTGTCAAGGTGGCGGCCAAGCTCTTTTGGGGGGAAGACTTCTGACATCTGCAGTTGTGAAGGTAGGAAAAAGAAAAAAGAAGGGGTGGATCTTGTTGTAAAAGAAAGAGAGTGGGGGGGGGGGGGGAGGGGAGAGAGAGAGAGAGAGAGAGAGAGAGAGAGAGAGCGGATATGTGACGGAGAAATAGAGTTCGGAATAGGGACGACTTGTCTTATTGTATATGTAAGTCCGATGTTACTTCAATGTGTATTTGATGTTCCTCAATAGTATTTATCCGCTTGCTCGGGTCGTTGATTTTGTTGATGATGCTTATATTCTGCAAGAAAGGCCTTACGTCATCTTCTTCATCCTCTAGAAACGCTTTTGCATCCCGGGATATTTGTACAATGTCTACAGGGCGGCCTGTTTCCAGGCTGCAAAATCCAGCTGCGGCGCCGCCCCTCCGTATGAACGCTCGCCCCCACAGGAAGTGGAGGGACCCAGAAGGATCCACTGCAGGGATGATGGAATACAATTCAGTCAGCCTATGCACGCATGTTACATGTGACGTGACATGTGCCCCACACAATTCAGCGGCTCACAAGGGTTGGCATCGCCTCTCTCTAGATCGGCTAGTTGTGACGGATATCCTTCCCGCTGTGGCCCCCCTCCCACACTTACGTTGAAGAAATGTGTCCAAGAAGATATCAGTCTCTGTGACCCCGTGGGTTGGCGGGTCGTCGAGATTGGATATCGTCGGAGTCGTCGTCGGAGAGTCTAATACAGCGAGGGTATGATGCATGTTAATATTTTGTGGCGTTTCCTTTTACCATTTCGTCGTCAAATATTAAGTCAATTCATCAGCACCAGTTAGCACGTTGGCGCGATGCGTTTCGATACCATCTGTGTACATTCACCTTGCTCCTTTTCGCCGCCGGGACTCCAAGCCTCCAAGCCCCTCCGTTTTCGGAGTGTGGAAAATGTACTAAAGGAATCCCCTTTGAGAATGCTCTTCATGCTTCCGTCTTCCTTGTTATTTACACTCTTTCCTTCCTCGCCCTTTTCTTCGGGAATGACAGTGGCTGCAGAGCTGCTCGAATTTGTACGTCGCATGCTGGTGAGGGGCGCCTTGCCATTGGATGCCATCGTCGATTGCTCTCCTGGTAAAGAAATAGAGGCAGCAGGAATGTATAGCGGTACTAGGCTGTTGTTGTTTTTGTTGTTGTTGTAGTAGCAGCAGTAGCAGAGTAGTAGTAGTAGTAGTAGTAGCATATAATCTAGCTGCAGTTTGTCTGTTCCAACGGAACGTGCTCAGGAATATTCTCTATGTAACATTTGCATCGACGCACTGGCACAAAGCCTCAATATATGTGCGTACCTGTGTGTGTGTGTGTGTGTGTGTGTGTGTGTGTGCGTGTGTGGAGCGAGAGAGGAAATAGAGTCGGAGGCAAGGCGAGGCACACCTGAACTAGATGTATGTCCATCAAAAAAAGATGAGGATCCTGACGGAGAGCCTAAAGGACTCCTAGGGTTACATCCAAAATATACGGACAACCATGAAAAAGGGAACATCTTCACGATTCCAGGGACATTTGCCTTGCTATGAAAACGTAAACCACCAGTGGCGTTATATGCGAACACATGATGCATTTAAGACTTACATATGTTCTTCTACAACGATGGACGTTGCGATGTGGTCGCGTATCCGCGCGCTGCATTTTAGAATACGCCGCCGCTTGAAATCGTCCTGACATATATAGTGAGGACATACTTCAAATTCCCAACAACTCCTTATTTAGTTCAGGTGAAGGATTTCAGTGGTCACTTGCAAAACTCGGTGGAAGAAACTAGAAGAAAATTCGAGAAAATCATTACTCCCGACGCCGTGCATTCAACGTGTAGAGGATCATCGTTGTTTCGAATCAATAGCTACGCTAGCATCAATGAAACTATCACCATCATCAATATAATCATCATCGTCATCATCATCATCATCATCATCACTAAAAGCAGCATATAGATGTGATTGTGTGCCGTCATCACTCTGGCTCTGAAGAAGTTCCCGCCTTTTGAGATAGACAACAATGTTGATTTGTTTTTTTTTCTTTTGGAACTCTCGCTCGCAGCCATCTGATTTCCTCTCTCTCTTTTCATGCCTTGGAACTTCTTCGCTCCCCCGTTCATTTTGTCTTTTCTTTGCTCTCCATCCTTCTCCTCCTGCTGCTCTTTCCAACGGAGGACGGTGAAGGTTTTGCCATCCCACACAACTCTGTAGACTATGCCCTTGGTAGCAGTGGTCTGGAGCACTCCCAATAGGTGTGGGAACTGTATATCCGTGTTCACTTTAAACAGGAGTTCCTTCATCTGCTTGCGAGAAAGATTTACGATATGGGTCTTCCCGAAACCCATTTTGTAGCCGGAGGAGTAGATAAAACGTGCAACTGTTTTGCGGCCATGAGCGTAGCGCTGAAAACTATGGGAGATGACGGTGGGTATGGTATTGACGGTATTTTTCTTCATGATGTCGCCAGTCTTAGCCGAAGTGAAGTACCTGAACCACAAATGAGGAGTTCTTAGACAAGGAATAATGTTTGTGTCAATCTTGTAGAAGAGATACTAGAGTTTTGGGCAAAATTCTTTTTAAAGAAGCAGCCCCACATATTCTTATTTGTTCTTTTCTCAGAGGGCTCGGAATAGAGATGTACATATGTCCTCAAAGCACTTAGTGCTTTTACGGAAATTGGAACGGATACGTTATCATCATAGAAAAGATAATCGGACTGTGGATGAAGGAGGTATGCTCTATCGGTCGCAACACACAACTGCGTCTTTCTGTATTTACGGTTCATCGCTTCGATTTATGTCACCGTCGCGTGCCAGAACTGTCATAATTAGATATGCTCACAGGACTATTGATTCTGCTTTGTTCTTACCAGCTTGCCCTTCTGTTGGGAGAAAAGATAACGCTGTGCGGGATGCATACCCGTGCCATAACGTTTCTCATGTTGAATTCCCTCAGATTCGATCCCTCATTACTATGTAAAATTTCAAAGAGCTTGCAATCGCAGCCAGCAACCTTACTGGCAAAGCTTTCAGCAACGATCGAGCGCTTCCCTTGTTCGCCCATTTCATCGCCAGAGTGTGGACCCTGCACCTGAATCTTCATTCTCTATCGGGGATCCTTGCAATGAGCCTTCCCCGCTAGTAAAACCCCCACTCTGCCGATGTCACCTACTAACGATACCAAAAAACTTCAAATTTCTTTTAATTCTAAGCTCAAGGCAGCAGCCAGATAGCAACAACGTTCACAGGGCTAACCGATGATTCGACGATTAAGTCCGAGCCCAGGCTTTAGGACGAGGGAGGAGGCAAGGACTGACGAAGTTCCAAAGCCCTCCCTCCTTTCTCATGCCACTGGCCGGTTTGTCTTGACAGGCAGTAACGTCTCTGACAAATGATCTGTTTTTGCCTGCTTTTCTTTGCTGCGACATCATAATCGGCTGAGTGCATTTCCGCTCCAGGTCTGGGTCTGTCGGCAATTCCACAGCTACACTTATTGCTTGGCAAATGTCTTGCAACACTTTGGAAATGCAGTCCATCATCAAGTTCTTTCTTTCTTCCTTTCTGGAATTGGGGATCGGGTTGTTCATTTCAGTCTCCTGCACTTCTGATGATTCTTTCTGTCAGCTGCACTGTTGGAACCATTTCACTCGTTCACGTGTTCTGGTGGTGACAGTCTTGTGAGGATCACTCCACTCATGCGCCGTTCACGTGGCCTGCGCCACGTGTTTGCAAGTTCAATGCGTGCATGCGCCAATGAGTGAGCAGCGATTGCTGTCCACCGTCTGATTGTCATTTCACAAGTGAGCGACGACCGCAAAAATCTTCCAATCCGCAACATCCTGTCAATTGCATCTTGAGGCATCCTAGCTGTGCACATCGTGGAGAGTTGGAAACTGCCAGATTGACGAACTCCTTCCATGATGTCGTGTTTCCCTGCTAGCTAGCTAGCTCTGCTGTGGTTTTTCGCATCGTGCATAGCTGTGTTGTTGTTCATCGTTCGATCCGGCTCGTTCTGCTTCGGCTGCACGTTCCTTGCGCAACACAAGAACTTGCTAGCTTGGAAACGCTTCGCATCTGTGTCACGATGCCACATTCATTCACACTCTATTCAACTCGATCTGCATGTTTTCGGATGGCGGACGCTAGCACGCACGTCCGTTGTGATCATGGACAACGCAACGTGATGCAAGACGGATGCAACCAATTGAACAATCAAATTGAATGGTCATCCTCATGTAGGTGTGCAATGCAGTGGCTACAGCGCTGATGTTGAATCTGTTGGTCTCCACCATGATTGATGTGTTTCATGCAATCAAATGCATGTTGATGTGTGCAACTGCATGTGTGACATTGCACATTTGATTGCTTTGTCTGTCCATTGCAAACAACGCAACATGCTAGCATGGCTAACACTTTCTAACTTTATTCGTATGTTCGATCTGAAAAATTCTACGTGATGTTCTCAGCACCATATCTCCAAACATCTAGACATTGTCATTCTGACAGGAGACTACTGCTAGATGTGAACAATTGCAACGGACCGGACATGATTGGTAGCTAGTTAGGCAGTTCGGCGCAACGACACGCCCTCACACGCTGCCCCCATTGCACATGTCTACACACACCAATTCGATCAATTCTCAGATCACTTCAAGGAAAGTCCTTTGTTACAAGAGAGGGCAGACATAACTGAAGTCCTTCTTGAGCCCAATACAGTTGGATGAAGTTTAGAAGGAAATCGTACGGCTATTGTTGCTAGCTGCTGTTGTTAGTGATTTCTTGTTGTGACTTCGTGCGCCAGCGTGCGCCAGCGTGCAACGAAATGTATCAAAAGCGAATAGGTCCTTCTCCAACTGCTCCATTCGACTTCTTCATTTTGAATATGGGACTGGTTTCCGTTTGCTAAGGCTCGTGTTGTCAACGAGTCTTTGGAGGGCCGTCAAGGCATCAGGCAATTGCAGCCGCCGTTCCCTTCCGGCCGATGGTCTCGATGACACCTACAAAAATATTGGATGATGGCTGGAGAGAAGGGTGTCATCTCAGAGCTAGAACGGGCTGTTTGTCTGAGATTTGAGTGCTGAAAAGTTCTCACGTACGCTTATTCTTCCGCCCCGGAGTGTGATAATGAGCGAGCCATCTTATTCTCGACCGAATCGCTTCCAAAACCTCTCCTTCGAATGTCTTCATGACTAGCTTCATGCAGTCTGTTGTTAAATTTATTCGAGCTACTCGACGGCCAGAGCGTGTTGGACGTGTTCGGTTATTGAGAGTGGCTTTCAAAATAACACGTTTCCACTCGCGATAAACTTTGCCACGTGTCTTCTACCTTCCGAACAGTGTGAGAATGTTTCGACGAACGTGGGAGAGGATCAATCTTTTCAGAGTCCTTCGATCACAAGAATGCTAAACTTTCCCTTGAGCGTCCCCAGACTGGTAGCCGAGCTCGTCTTCTTCCTCTTATTCGCTTTCTCTTCATCCCCATCAACGATATTGTGGGAAAATGCTCGATGCTCCCCCCCCGTCAGAAGAAAACAGCTTCCCGTACTTCTTGCTCCAGCCTCGATCGACGAATTGTCGGTATTTCAAAGAATAATAATCTCGAGAGTTTTTCGTGGAGATCTCCTGCCTTTGTCGCCTAAACCCATGCCATCATCGAGCATTACATTTCTTGGAAAACTCTGTCTTTTCTTTTCGCTCCAGGAACCGATAAAATTAGTGCAAAGAAGCTGGCTTTTGTACGAGTTCCGAGATTTGTCCGTACTTCTTTGTGGGTGGGTTAAGAACAGCCTCTCTAG
The DNA here is from genome assembly GCA_000320545.1 of Bigelowiella natans CCMP2755. NCBI lineage: Eukaryota > Cercozoa > Chlorarachniophyceae > Bigelowiella > Bigelowiella natans. The sequence goes on from ADNK01002464.1 coordinate 24,531, forward strand.
ACAATATGAGATGATTGATGATAACTACCTCGATGATGTAGCTACGACATGAGTATATTGACTTAAGAGCATATAAATATAGGAATAAAAATTCTCTGGATCTGAGATAGCTCTGATTTATTACCATTAAGACTGAATCCTTTCTACGTGGCCTTGAACGTAGCATTATCAGATACATGAGAACTAATTTCATGACCGTATAAGGACATTTCTGGAGTTCTTTGACATCAGCACGATTATTTATTAACATTTTCGTGGGGATTTTATTTATTGAGATGATTAAACTCCTTCCCCAAGCTGAAGAATGTTACGATACTGCGAATTTTTTTTTCACGGATATTTATCGGTAACAAATTGGCACACAAATTTTCGGAAATAACATGGTGCTATGACCAGTCGCAGTTGAGAAATTTTGAACGATTTCCGGTGGTCCGAAAAATATTGGGCAAGTGTATGAGGACATGCTCAACGTTCGGGCGAATTGTTGGAAAAGTATTCAAAACGAAGCAAGTTTCACTTGTTTGCTGTACCCTTGTTATTTTCGCTTGAATCCGCCTGTTGAAATTGTCGTAGTAGTCGTAGCAGATCGCTTATTTTCCTTCACCTGATTGGAAGTCGATACGATTGAGCTGGAAAAGAACTTACGGTCGGACCATCGCATTAATTCAAACTTTTAGAACACTATTTGGAGAACATAAAGGAATAAAGTTCAATTAAATAAATTTGAACGACAATAAAAAATATGTGCATTCAACGATAATTGCCATTTGTTTTCTGAGTCTGTGGCTCATCTAGAATACTTAGAGCCTTAAATCTTCTGAATATTTTGTTCTTACGCTTACCGCCCCCGTTTGTTAACCTGGAGATAAGCAAACTCCGGGCTACTGCTGTGCAATAGAGTTTCTACAGATATAATTTTGTTCCTGTTTATTTCTTGATCGTAAGGGTGGGAGAGAATAGGGTCTTAGTGCGGCACGGGGCATCGTTTTCCTGCATCAAATACAAGCGCACAGTGGTGCTCGAAAGTGCCCCGTTATGGCATCTACTGCAATGACCGATTCCAAATCACCAATACCCAAGTACCCTACAGGGCCTATAGGTTTCCACCTTTTTGAAGAAATAGGTAGCGGTGCGTTCGCAAAAGTTTATCGTGCTGCAGTTTGTGTCATTGACTGGAAAACGTTCGAGGCCAATGTAAAGAAAGCAGAGACAATACCAGAAAATGCAATGAAAAAGCTTGAAAAAACTTTCAAGGATCGCCCACATAAACTCTTAGAGCTTACAGTGCAATCTGCTCTCTCAGAGCTTTTCGGTGAGGAGACACCAGGAAGCGAAGAAATGAATGTGGTTAAGAATATCATCGAAATTATCAAAAAAAGCCGCAAAGACACCAAGGTAAGCTATCACTAAATTCAGTAGATGTATGTATATTTATATAAGTTCTTTCGCAGGAAAATGTCGCTGTGAAGATAATTGAAGCACAGCATGCCAATTGGGATGATATTCGGCTGGAGCTCGTAACCATGAGATCTATGAACCACGAGAACGTGGTCCGCGTGCACAGTGCTTTTGTTAATGAACTTGAGAATGATCAAGAGCTCTGGATTGTAATGCCTTTCCTTGCTGTGGGATCATGCTCTTCAGTGTTGCGGGATTTGACACCGGATGTAAATAAGGATGATGTCGTTCCGAAAGGAATCAAGGACGAGAAAACTCTTGCCACAATATTACATAAAGTCTTGAAGGCCCTTGCTTACTTTCATAAGGACGGTCGGATACATAGAGACGTAAAAGCTGGAAATATTCTCCTCTCAGCTGATGGGGAAGTAAAACTCGCCGACTTTGGAGTGTCTGCAAATACTATTAAGCACGGATCCAGAGAGAACTTACGTAAGACCTTCGTTGGCACACCGTGTTGGATGGCCCCAGAGGTTATGGAGCAGCGAAACGGCTACAATACCAAAGCAGATATCTGGTCCTTCGGAATCACCGCCATGGAACTGGCTTATGGATATGCACCTTACGCCAAAGAGGCAGCGATGAAGGTTCTCGTCCTCACTTTGAAGGATCCTCCTCCAACATGTCAGGTTTACCCTGACTATAATAAGCCAGCTTTACCAAAATCTTTCCACAAGATGATCAGTAAATGCCTGAAAAAAGACCCAGCTGATAGGCCGGAAGCGTCAAAATTGATTAGACATTCTTTTTTCAAGAATGTGCAAGATCAAAAGTATCTCGTGCAGCACCTGATAACTGGAGTACTCCAGCAAAGGTCCAAGGAAGATGCGCCGAAGAAATTATACAGTGAGGAAAGAAATGACGGGGAGCCTAGTCCACCTAAAAACAATAATTCTTACGAGTTAGAAAGCTTCCAATTTACAGGTAAAATCTTAGGGGAAATTAGGGAAGAGAGGGACAAAATAAAAGAAGAAAAGAACAAACAATCTGAGAACGGCGACAATAAAGCCAAAGCGGACAATGGTGGTGATGGTGAAAAGAGAGGACGATTCACTGTGAAAAGCGGAGGAGAGGAGCCCACTGAAAACAAGCGGGGTAGATTTACTATAGTTAAGAATGAGGTCGCCGCGAGTGTGAAGGTGAAAGGCAGGTTTACTGTTAAGACAGTGCAAGAATCTCCCAACGACGAGACGCAACCTCCTGCTAATACTGGCCCTGTTGCTACCCCTGCTCCTGTATAGCAGCAGCAGCAGCAGCCCCCATCAAATACCTAGCACAACTGTCTGGTGGTGGAGAATTATTTTAGTGTTCACTTGGGTTGCTGTACACATGACTAGATACCAGCCCTACAACACGAATTCCATTTAACGCTGTCCTTTTTAGAAATCCTTTTAAGTTACATCCTCTTCCGTATTCTCCTACCCTTCTGCTACTTTCAAGACATGTAGTAAGGGCAAAACTGAGGCGAAAAAGCTCGAGAAGCAACCCGATGCAATGTCGTATTTGTGGTTGCGGAGAAATAGTGATTGATGACAACAAGTCTGGAGTTTTCGACGTCCTGATGCTAAGGATACAGCAATAGATATATCTAAGTTTATGACACGACTGCATCACTTATCTGCAGAAAAACAAACTTTCAGATGCATTCTAACTATCCCTTCTAGACTTGAGGATATACATCAGATGTTGTGTGGGTATGTGTGTGTGTCCGTGTGTCCGTGTGTCGTTTTGGGTTTTGTGGATGGCCTTGCTTGGGCGGGACGTGTACGATTTGCTGTAACATGTAGACGTACAAAGTACCTACAAGCGCAAAATAGACGCCGCATTGCTGGACCTGCTATAGCCTGCTCATCTCAGCAGTCAATACGTAGCCTCAAGTGGACATATGTCCATATATACCTAAAAATCGCCACATAATTGCCCCTGAAGATCTAGAGATGGTTACATGGGCACATGGTAGATGTCTTGCGGCACGCGTAGCGTCTAGTTGTACGTTGTGTATGTAGTGCTAGAGTGCTAGAGTGCCTCAGCTAGCTCAGCTCATTCAATCCAGCATGCACATATAGCTAGATAGTAGCTTATAGCAGCGATGCAGAGCTACGCTAGTACGCTAGCGAGGTCACATAGTCATGCTAGCATGTAGCTAGATAGCACGCACAAGCACGCTAACGCTTCACGGGCGCAACAACAATCCTAGCTAGCTAGAACATTGCGATGCTTTGCTTTGCAACATGGAGCAGACATTTAAGCGTTGCAGTGCTCGCATAGCTAGATAGCTACACTTTAGCACTAATAGCTAGCTAGCACATTAGGATGACTATTGTCTAGATTGTTGTTAAAATTTAATTCAATGAACACGCACATTTGTCTCAAATTCGCAGAAAGTAATGATAATAGACATGTCTATAATAATGAACATGATCTTAGCGCTGCTAGGCTGCATTGCTAGTTAAGATGAAACGATTGAAAATTCATTTGTCATTTGTGCCATTCTAGCATTCGTCTCAGCCATCGCATGCTACCTAGCCTATAAGCTAGCTACGCCAGCTTTCTGCCATGCTGCTGCTTTTGCTGTGCATAAAGCATACATCTAGATATCCGCATAAGCACATACATAGCGGTGGAGGACTATTGAAAATTTTAATCATATCATTACATCCGTCTTATGTAGCGGTGGAGAAACGCTGGTTGGCAGTCGTCAGTGGTTGTACGAGGGCGGCAAGCCTTAATTTGTCCTGCTTATTTAGACTACATCTAACATGCGACTAAAAGGTCCTGCGTCATTATGTCTAGATATTCAGAAAGCCTTCCTTTTCCTTGTCGCCCCGTCGCTGCGACTGGTCAATCTTTGACGGGTGTACTCCCAGATCAACAACGAACCGCTGACATGTACATTAAGGCTGCGGACAATTCCAAGTTGCGGAATTTCGATGCAGTCGTCGACCTGAGTTAATGAGAAGAATCAGGCATGCACAGAACACCAACAGTTGGGCGACATAGATGAAAAGAGAAGGCCTGCTCGTCTCAGATACGATATCCACAGGTTGGCTTTTGGTTGCCTCCCGGTTTCAATAGCGTTGGATGAAACTCCGTTTGACGGCAAGACAGAACAAATCATTCGAATTTCTCCATAGTTATTCCTTGTTTAAATAATTGACAGAAGCGTGAGAAATCGTTCATGCAGGCCGTCCGGACACTTACCAGATTCAGAAGGTCCGCCGGGACCCCTTCCTTCTCCTTGCCGAGGAGGACGGCCACCTTTTCTGGGAATGTGTATTCCTGGAGACGCTGTGACCTCGCTGCTTGCTCAAGGGCAAGGATCTTATAGCCTTCGTTTTTCAATTGACGAATGTACGACGGTAGCAGGGAAGGCGGCACCTCCTTTAGAGGCATCCATTTTTCCGCTGTCACAGACAGCTGCTTATACACCTGTAAGTGAGCCCATCACCAGCACATGGTAGGAGAAGGTTGAGGAGGCGGATAAGAACGAAGGGGGGGGGGCAATGGCTGGGAATTTGAGGAGGGCTTTACGAGAGGCAGTTACACAGTAGAACAAGCACCACCTCCAACAGCCACGTTATAAACAAGGTACAACCATAAATGGTGCTTGATGGGCGCTGTTCGTTCGACGGCAATGTATGCATGTGGCATGTGCGCTGGCTATTCACCTGGTGATTTCGGATCTTCATATCAGGGACAACAAGGGTCTCGACGTTGAAAATCTCACATGTCCGCGTGAGCCCCCCTGTATTATTATTATTATTATTATTATTATCATCATTATCAGCATCACCACCAACAACCAACAAAAGGCAACAGGTCTCTGCTTTCAATAGCCACCTACCAGCAGTCCTGCTTTTTTAAAAAATGCATGCATGTGATGAAGAAGTGGGGCATGCTGAAGAGATGAACGGAGAGGAGCCAGAAAGAAAGAAAGAGAGAGAGAGAGAGAGAGAGAGAGAGAGCGGAAGGGTGCAAACTACGACGACGAGGAACGTTCCTACCAAGATTCGGTGGCTTATTTACAAGGGATGCTATCATGATGATGCTCTGCCTCCCTGCACACAAAAAACCACGATGACGGCAATAAGAGACTTTCGCATAAAGTGCTGCTTAGCCACTGCTCTTAGATCATTCGAGACTCTCTCGTGGTTGTTTTCCAGCATGATAGAGAGTCGAGACACTCACACTGCACCTTTGGATTCCATCTCCTTCTTGAGCGCTTTTCTCTTATCCCCGTCCTGGTTGTGTGCAAGGTTCGCGTATAGCGTTGCAAGAGGCTGGATTTTTTGCTGGTAGTTGGCCTCGTCGCCTTCGAGGACGGCCTTGGCGTCCACACCGACGGTAATCCTGTGGCGCACGCTTCGCGACTGCCTCTCGTTCTTCAGCGACATCCGGTTCTGGGCAGCGGTGGTGAGAGATGACAGTTTGAAGAGGAGGAGGAGGAGGAGGAGGAGGCAGAAGAGCAGATGTAGAAAACAACGATGCTTCATATAATGGTCATATTACATATGTACATATATATATATATATATATATATATATATATAGAGAGAGAGAGAGAGAGAGAGAGAGAAGAGGGGGGGGGGGGGGGGG
>ADNK01002462.1:0-30000 GCA_000320545.1 Bigelowiella natans CCMP2755
ATCTATAATAGTGAGGAAAACCGCGTCCTTCCTGTGTATACGGATAACCAAGTGTAATTTAACTTCATATAAAGGCTGTAGATCTGGGAATTAGGTAGTCTGTCGCACGGATTTATGGGTCTTGCCATTGTATATGGAAGACATGGGAGATGCAGCGGGAAAGACAAGTGGGAGAAAGACTCCTACTCCTCCTCCTCCTTTGCTGCCATGTGCACAGCTGCTACATGTACCTTGGCAACGAAGTTGAGAGCTCCCGCTTCTTGTCCTCCCGTAGTTTTTAAGGGCACCTTGCAGCAGCATCCAATTGTTAGATCATCCGATGAAAATGTTGTTGTTGTTGTTGTTACCATACCCACGTGTACTACGACGATCAAGTTGTTATTATCATTACCGCATGTTTCTTGGGGACTCCTTTGGTGTCAAGAAGATCCATGTAATAGCACGACCCCTTCAGGAAAGGGACGTTCTTGTTCTTCACTGATAATAACAAGTCCAAAATGGAACGAATATATGTATACATACACACACACACACACATATGTATATATATATATATATATATATATATATATATGTTCATATTTACGTGTCCATATGGTGTTATTATCATCATTCATTCATATTATTTCCTTCTTTGTGTTTAAATGTGGTAGTAGTAGTGGTAGTAGTAGTAGTAGTGGTGGTGGTGGTGGTGGTAGCATTGTTACTATTAGCAGGGCTGCAGTACTTACCAACGAAGTAAACATGGAATTGGAAATGGTACTCCAAGAGATCACTCACCTAGTGCAATGCCATCATCATCAACAAGCAAACAGCAACGATGTTTATGATAATCAACGACGACGATAATGACTGGGAAACCTCAAAAATCTACTCACCTCCACTCACGCATTACTACTAGTAGCTAATCCGACAAAGCAGCATGCTACTTCCTTATCGAGCCACACAATGCACCCCCCCTCCCCCCCCTCCCCTTCTTTAAATTACACCTCGGTGTTAACTTTCAACGGCTTTACAGTGCCCCATGAAGGCTTGGAAGAGGCTGGAAGCAGCGATGTCATTGCCTTTGCCTCAGGATTGGCTGCGAGGTAGGCCTCCACGTACACCTTTGCACCCGGAGTTGGGTTGGGAACCCATGCTGGCAGCTCCACGTCAAACAGCTGCAGCTTCATCGTTCTTCAATAATTTCATATGAGACAAGAAACAAGAACGACGGTGTCGTCAGTCGTGCCGGTGAATGTGGTGGTATTCGTAGGAGGAGCAGTGCTAGCAGTAGCAGTAGTAGTAGTAGTAGTAGTAGTAGTAGTGTTAAAAGTAGTGTTAGTAGTAGTGGTAGCAGTAGCACCGGACGAGCTCCTCCATCTCGACTTGAAAGTATATCTTTCCCATGAGATCCCCATCGTTGTCTGTTTTATACGTGATCATCATCATCGAATTATGAAAGAGGGGGTGGACGGAACGGCTTTCATAGCAGCAACACGCTCAAGGAGCAAACAGCTTCTAATTCCGCTTGCTCTCCTTGCCGATGATAGCGGCGGTTCTCAAAGCTCAACCAACGACAAGAACACGTGGCCATGGCTGAAAAGTGTGTCGTTTCATGTGAAGAACGTGCTGTAGTTGTTGTCGTTGTTGTTGTTGTATATGTTTATTGCATTATTACTCCTAATCGAGAGATAGTGTGATGTCGGTCCCGTGGCGATCTTTCACGACACACACAAACACACACACACACACACAAATCGTTGGGTCTCGTGACAGGATTCGTTCAAGTGAATAATGATCAAAGAAACTGCAGCAAGAATGCAAAGAAGAAGAAGAAGAAGACGTGGGGGTAAGTAGTACCGTGGCGAGATCAACTTCGGCACGTCCCATTATCGTATTGCTCTTCCACCTAAGCCACCATGATTCGAGAGGTAGATTAGCTATGAAGGAGGAGAGGAGGAGGAGGAGGATGGTGATTGGTGCTGTAGTGCATGCTTGTGTAGTACCGATTCCAATCTATAACAACGACGGAGAGCTTCCTCGCTTGGAGCTGCTCTGGAAACCTGTTGTTTGTTCTCATAGTGATGATGATGATGATGATGATGATGATGTCGACGACGATAATGATGACACCATGGATTTTGCATCTCCAACATGTGTGTCAGCCCCCCCCCCCCCCCCCTGCAAAATGGCAGCCGTCTATCGAGCTGGGCTATGTTCGGGGAATATGCTATGACTCTGCGCTATTCATATGCGGTAGACATGTATTTTACATAAATACAAATACTAAGTTTGTTACGCACGCATTTCCCATTACCGATGCGGTCGCTTCGAAACATATGCATTGAATGAATAAACGAGTGGATGGTATACTGGTACTACTACTACTACTACTACTACTACTACTACTACCGAGTGGTGTAGAAGAACTGCTTGGTCCAATTCTCATACACCTTGTCAGAGGAAACATAAGGAATGTGAGAGAAGAAGAAGATGATGATGATGGTAGTCGATGGAGGTGACGATGATGCTGGTAATGATAATACTAATATGGTCGGCAAAGGGATGTGGATTGGCAAGACCGGGTTCTTTTCATTAAGTTTCTTCGGCGTTACACAAGTCTTTCCTCTTCCGGGCCAAGTGAACTGAAACGCACGAGAAGGTGGTGGTGGGATTAGAGCTACCAACAGGCTTGATTTTTGGTATTGCTATAGTAGATGTTATAACATGAAGATGGATAATGCCAAACCACCTCTACAAAAGCGTCAACCGCTTCGATCCGAGGCCACCATGGTAAGCAAGAGCACCGGATCAAAAAATGATCATGTCACTTATTTTGAGGGGACATATTTGATGGAAAATTCGTCGTGGCGGTGGTGATATTTTTGTCAAGCAAAATTTATACAGCAGAGTATGTCATCGCTTCTGAAAAACGTTGTCGAAGCGGATATGTGCTGTCGTCTTCATAATGTCATTCTTCAGTAATAGTTTGTGTTTATGCGAGAGGGTGTGTATATGAAGCTAGTGTTGGAGTTACTTGAGTCCACATCTTTAAGCTCAGATGGGTGTCTTAGATTGAAGCATCTTACGTTGCTTATCGTAACCTTGAACGCAACAGGCCTGATGATAAACAAAATAATAAAACATATGAGGAATAAACATACTCATTTGAGAATCATGGATTACTCAAGCGACTTACATTGTTCTCGGTGTCTAGATTTCTCAAATCCCTTCTTGAATATAATTCCAGGCCCCTTTGAGAGTATTAAGATTTGAACGTACACCAAATTGACTCAGGCGGCGCCATCATCTTTACGACTCGCTTTATATGACGGATAGGAGCCAAATACCCCCTCATTTGTTGGGATGATATTAGCGAAAGTCATTCTTCCCAATCCCGACACCTATCTATGCATAGATCAACCTTATTCTGCTCAGGTTCAAGGAATGGAAGTCTCTCCAATGGTACGAGCGTAACCTGATCGGATCTGGCCTAACTTGATTGGACTTTGCGTCAACCCTATTTTGATGTCGCAGTTGTAAATCAAATTATATTTCTTTGCCTCATTTATTGTCAATCCTTCATTTTTCTGCGACAATCATCAGCATTTGTCGGAAAGAAAAAGTTATCGAACTCCTTTTAAATTTGATTGATTTTATTTTTCTCGGGGAATGAAAGCATGTCGTTGGTTAAGAACCCCCCCTATTCAGGATCTTTCGGTGGTGCGCGGCGCACTCTATTATTATAAAGACACCCACCCACAGGTGCGTACGTGGTCAAATAACGCTGTTCCACAACCCCTCTAGCCTGTCCATACTTCGCGTATGTGACCCAGTTCATTGTTAAAATTCCGAGAGGAAGTTAGAAAAATTGAGATGCAAGCTATGTTTTGCGGTTATTGCATCATTGAGGCGACAGGAGCCTTCACCTGTGTGGGTTCATATTTATTGTACGAGCATCGCTTCAATGACTCTTTGATTTCGTTTCGCTGAATTTTTGATAATTTGTGCCCAACTGCACTCAAAATGAATTCGCACTGCCCTGTTGCCTGAAACCCGCTCGGTGGGAGAGAGCTCTGCTCATGTGTGGAATTTAGTGAGTACCACGATGGATTCTTTATGTTATAATAGATACGTGGTTTTCAGGAAAGATGTCCGGTGGTCGTCTCGGTGAAGTTATGGTGTTAGATGCTGACGATGATGATATCCCTGAATCGGACGTCAGCGATGACGAAAACCTCGAATCCGTCATACACCCCAAGAGCTTCGTGGATTACCTTTACTTCCGTTATGAACCCATGATAAACAAGTTCTTCAGAGATTATGGCCCAGCTCTGAACAAAACCCAAGCGTACGCCTCGATAGCGGGTTTATTTGCTAGGAAAGCGCTATGGAAGATATCAACTTCCTTTATAGTTTATGCGCTCCCCATTATGCTGATCTCGGAAAGAGAGCAGATATGGAATGCTGAAAAAAAGGCAAAGGCAAGTGAAGCAGACTCCAACATGTTGATAAAACCACCCTCTGGTTCAGACGGTAGTGCTGGATTAAGTGGCGACTCGCAGTCGGCGGGCATAGCCATGATACCCCCACCCTCCTCATAACGAACGAATGAACGTATAACCAACACAACGACAGTGTGTAGGAGGGAATGGGTTTTGTTGCTCATGGTTTGATGACGGTGAAGGTTCCTGTGGAGAAGGATAGAAATAGTGGCGGTAGGAGAATTAGTACAGCTGCTGTAAACCGTTCTCGAACGAGTATGTCGTCATGTGACTGGAGCTCCGCATGTGGGAGTGATCCATCTATAGCTTGCACCTACCTGGTTACTTCTCCTCCGAATATTTGGCTCATCCGTAGCATTGTAAATTTATCCTAGCGTCTCTTTATTCCCCGAGAATTGTCACGATTTAGACACTGGGCAGATGGGCAGACTACCATGCATTAACTGCTTGTGCCCTGCACGGCATTTCGCCGGACGTCACACTTAACAGTCATCAATGTAACAATTTGTTTATTTGTACGAGTGTGGTTACGTAGTGTACATGTAATAGCAACATAATGGACTGTGTATAAATTAGATGCATGAGTTATAACCGCACAATTTACTTCGATGCCAGCGCGCAAAGCACGCTATATCAACAGCAACGACTAAAACATATGAGACGGATGTAATGATTTTTTTTTTTTTAATGACGTCCTAATGTAGCTACGACTATACATATGAGACGGATGTAATGAAATATTTAAATTTTTTCAATGGTCATCCTAATGTAGCTGTGCAATGCAGCGGCTACAGCGCTTAAATTGTGTCTGTTTGTTTCCTTGGTCACATGTTGCATGCATGAAAATGCATCATGATACGCACGTAGATTAATAAAGTCATCAAGCTCGTATATATGTATGTACGACTATACATATATACGAGCTTGATGACTTTAATCTACGTGCGTATCGTATGCGTAGCCTTATATGAATCACTACGTTTTAATATACTAGCGTGTATTGCAGCAGGACATCTAGACATACACGCCGCAGGCCGCATGCACCGCATTTTCATGCATGAAAGATATTGTGCACAACAGAGCAACAAACAAACACAATTTGAGCATTTTGACCCGCTGTATAGCTGCTTTGCATAGCTAGCTACGTTAGGATGACCAATGACTTGAAAGAAATAATTTATTTATTACATTTGTCTCTATATCTCACATGTAAATACAATAGATAAGTATGCCTACGAATAGTATTGACGTACGGTGTAGACTAGCAAAATTTCCATACAGGCAATGTATGTAGCCATGGGCATCGTGTGCCCAGGCATGTTCCTCGTGTGCATTTATACATGTAGCTTACATGTGATAAACATAACTTAGCACCCGACTGGTGGCTCATGATCTGGACGCGGTGACATTAAAGTACTAATGAAATCAATCGATCTGAGGAATGCTGCCTGGTAGACCACGTATCCGTAAACACGCTACATTATAAAGTGCAGTCCAAAGAGAGCACAACAGACAGCACAGTAGTATACTAGAAACTGGTGCCTTGACTCCCTTTACAAAACATACTTTATGTTTACCAAAACTTTTGATTCATAGTCTATTCCATACGTTTTATGCTGAAATGTCACCCACAGTGAGGTTGTATATCCTGACTTGTAATCGTCGCCTTCTCGGAGAATGACGGTACCCTTCGGCTTTCCACTTTCGCCATATCCGCGCCTTTTGACCAATGTTAAGAGAAGCTGGTCATTCAAGGCGCAAGCACATCCCCAATGCCTAATCGTTGCGTCCGTTCCAAATTGATCCTCCCGGTTATGTACATCACTCTTCATTAAATGTCCCTTTGGCTTCCCATTCTTATCTTGCAGTTGCATATGAAGGAGGGTTTTGTCAGCCATATTGACCGCTCCTACCAACGTGACCATGAAGAGAGGAGTTTGTTGTAGGAGTTTCTCCTCTTTTCTACCATCGATCTTCACCCCCCATTTCATGTTCTCAGATAAAACGTGGCTTAACTCTGAGTTGTCCGGTGTCGCTAACCGGATCTTCGACTGTAGGTAGGCGACGTGCTTGCCCTTGTCATTCTTAAAATCCAACCAAATATCAGTCTCCCCGTAGTTCTCAATCGCAAGGCCCAGCACCATGGTCGCCGTCCCTGCTACCTTGACCTTCTCCTTCGAAGACTTTTGATATGTTATTTGTAAGGCGAACTTCAGCGTGTCGCCGCACTTAATGCTACAGTCCCAGGATCGGAAGGTGCAGTCGTCACTATCCCAGATTCTCTCATCGTCCTCATCAGAGAAACGGAGCTGCTGCGACTGGTTTAGCGACGACCGGCACACGCCGTCAGTCCCAATGATGGACATAAAAACCACTGCATACAGCTGTACGTGCTTTGTGTTGTAGAGCAACTTGTGTAAAGAGACCATAAGGAATGCTCTATTGTTTTTTGGTAGCGCCTTGAATTGCTTGTTGCCGATTTTCATCACTGGAAATTTCACATCTTCTTCTAGGATCACGGTAGATCTACATAGAAGATAATATTAAATCAGTCATACGATCACTCCATGTATGAAGTAATATTTTGAACAGATGATTCGATATCAAATCTTATTACCCTTCTTCGCCCTGCAAAGAGGGATCACTGAAAGAGGCCATACTGATATGGCTTAATTGCGAGCCACTCGAGAACAGCGAACTTGTGCTCTTATTCTTGTTATGGCCTGATTTTGACTTGGCCTTTATCATTAGTCCCTTTCGTCGCGAGCCGCTATCACCTTTTCCCTCTATGATATGCAAGCGAATAAAAATCAAACTTGCACATTCGTAACATTGACGCTCAAAGTGAACTAAACAGAAATTATTTGTATTTTGAAAAGATTACGCATCGGTCAAAATCATGCCAGGAACTTTTTTTCAACTTAAGACTCCACACTGTGGTGCTGAATTAGCTACCTATTCCTTCTAGGACTTCCCTCTCCATAGGCGCCAGATCTTCTATATACTTCTTCCGCAGTCCGCGTACTGATGAATCAACACGATATGTTTATGAGTGGTCAAGTATGTATGTAGGACAACGTGGAGCTCTACACACATAGTTCTCTGTTCTTTTGGCGTTCCCGGAGGTCTTTGTCCTGGTTAAGAGCGAGGGTGTCCTTGAAAATATCTGCTTCCTTTTCATTACTGAACTCTAAGTCCACACTGCTTTGCGACTTGACTGGACATGAAATAGAAAAGAGGTGTTCAGATATCTAACATACCATCAACTATGGTGATGAAGACAATATCAGAGGTGATTTCTCAAGTCAATTCTCACAATAAGTGTCCAAGAAGATCCGTATTCTGTTTGGAGGATTGAGGCGCTTGACTTCGATGATGTTCCTAAGCTCATAGCTTCCATCTTTCCTCGATTGATCCCATAGCTCAAAGTGCGCAGCTGTGACGCGAAGATAAAGCTGATCCTTCTGAAACAGCCCTGTAATCCCTTGACTCTGTGAACCAAAGATCATTAGGAATAAAGGCAGATGAAGGAGGTCATGTTTATCGTTCCGTTAGGATCCAACTACCCTGTGTACTCGATAGTAACGACAATCCTGAGTAGTCATCGTTGCCTTCTAGCTCTTGGCTCCTGGAATAGCAAACTGTGAGCAATTGTATCTTCTGAAGGTTCTGGCCATTGGACCTCGTTTCCAGCAAAAAAACAATACCAGAATTTGTAAACTACACTACAAAATCGAATTTCACTCCTCGAACCCCTCCCCTCACGGTTCGCTTCCTCCCCAGCCCGAGTTCCGGATTCCAAAACCACCTTCGATGTCCAGAGAAGAGAGGAGTGAGACTTTCTCTGGGTGGTGTCCCGTTACTTGTTCCGTTTCTACCTGTTCTCACCTTGACGCATATATGAAATGACATGCATTTTATCTAAATTGTGCTGATCTTGGGCTCTCCACCCAAACCAAGGCAAATCCTTACCATCCGTCAAGGGATCCTTGTCGCTGGTGATAATTAATTCCCTTTCCTGGATGTTTTCCGTATGATTTTTTCACCAACTTGGGGTTGTGAAGCGCGCCAAAGTGTTTCGTCGGAAAACGGCCTGGATTTATCGCGAAACGACTCAAAAGCCTTCCTAGAACCGGCGGGAAAATGGCGCCGAAGCGTTCCCATTCCGAGACCGGGGTCATCGATCCAGAAGACAAGGAGAGCCAACGCATCAAGAGAATCGCGATTAGAAGTAACGTGCTGGCGTCGAAGATACAGCAAGTTAACCCTACAAAAGTTCCTGAAGGTACGGGTGAGGCATTTGTTTCGTCACGGCGCTGATGTTATGGCCGACTCTTCGGATAGACCGGATTTTTCTCTGCACATTCCAACTTCCATAGAAATTCAATTCTCATCTAAATTTGTAACACTTAGCAATAATAAAGTATGATGGCGCGAACATCAACAACAAGAGTCGATCCCGGGGCAAGAAAAAATTTCTCTTCGTATTCCCGGGTATGATGATGATGGCTGCAAAAAAATATGAGAAATGATGGTCGCTATATAAACGATGGATTCCAAAGACAAGATTACATATCCCTGACAACAATAAGTGATAGAGCGATAAATGAATAGACGACGGTGGGCACACTTAATACCATCACCATTATCATCATCATCATCATCATCATCATCAGGCAAACTGGATGTAGAAACGACAGGTGGAAAGATGGGGACACTTGATAATCTTAGCTCTCGCAATCCAGTCCTATACATAGAATACCCTCAGGTTTTATGCTGTTAGTGCGGCGAGTTTAAAATGGGCCATCGTCTCTCTCGCACACACACCTTCTACATACGTACATACAACATAGGGGCGCTTGAAGCTCTTTGGCACAATTGTCTATCCCAAGAGCAAGTTCTTAGCACTTAATTACAAGCCGAATTCTTCGGAGAAGCAGATCAAGAAGACAGGGTTCCAGTGTAGGTGCGTGTGCTCAATTGCCGATATCGGATAATACAAAAAATAGCAACAGCAATAATAAGCCCTGATGAGATCATCGAGACAATCGTTCTTGCAAAGTTCAGCTCAGCTCTAGAGCGAGCCGTTGTTGTGTTATAAATCTCGGTGCTGTCACGAATATAGGGGGACCTTCGATGCCTTCATCGTTTTCTCGGAGTCTCGCTGGGTACAAGACAAATACCCACGAATGATTTGAAAGAAGAGAGAGAGAGAGAGAGAGAGAGAGTAGCAGTACTGAAAACAGTGATGATAAGCGATACATATTAATGTTCAGAAGAGAGAGACTATTGATTGTTATGATAATGATGATAATCAAACGTGAGGCCATATTCGATGAGCTTGCGTGTCTATTGCCCCACAGATTGGCACGGCGGAAGAGAATCCTGATGAATCAAAGCTTGACAATATTCCAGCGGAACTGAAAGAAGTTGTCTTAACTATAATTATCAGTACAAATTCGATGTAATAAGGCAGCGGCTATGCTCCAAAATATAATCTGGGCTATGATGCGTGGTTTTCATTTACGATTTTGTTGTAAAAGGGGATCTTAGACGTCGTCGAAGCAAACCTGAAATCTCGATTTTTCCTCAGATACAAGAGGAGGAGGTTTTAAAGGACGAAGAAGACGTTGGTGACAACGATGTTGAAAATGAGGGGGAAGAGAAGAGTGATGACATAACCCGAGAAGTGATTGACCTTGATGATGGTGATGATGATGATGGTGATGACGGTAGCAAGAAAAAGAGGTCGTCCAGTAGGAGGAGATCAGGTAAAATACTTCTTCCTTTCTTCACGAACTATGCATGCATGCAGTGGCCTCCTCTTCATAAATAAAGCATGTGTATGCATTGTCACGTACAGGGAGGGTAACAGCAGTGATTTCATACAAAGAAGAAAGCGGCAGCGAAAATGATGAAGAAGAGGATGATGAGGAAGAAGATGATGAATGAACAGAGAAAAAATGCTGTGATATTTCTACGTCTTCTCTAGTACTGTAGAACTCATATATAGTCTATATACTCGATTCGTACATGTAAATTCATGGCTGTGACATAGAGCTGCGTGCAGCATGTACACATGCATGTCCGCAGTTTTGCTGCTATCGCGCAGTTACTGCCTCATGTTCCGCGTTTGCGACCAACATATGCAGCTAGGATATGTTTTGGCCACAAATTGCAACAGCGCGCTCGCACCAAGTGCCAATGCAACAAACTAAAATTCCGTCATTATATGTGTTGTCACATTTATGCATTCCTAGCGAATAAGTGCGAGGGGGGATGTATTCAGCAACAACTTTCTTTAATCGTTGATGATCGAACGACGATATGGTTTGCAATGGTGCATTGTCCGCCCATCCCCCATGTAGACTTAGGGGAGAGATATAATCTTGCTAACAGTCTCGTATATTTCCTTGACGTCTTCCTTCTGCCTAGCGCTCGATCTAGCAGACATCCTTCGAGAGCTCAGCTGTCTCGAGGTAGTACGACCCGTCGCAGATCCAGACCGATGGCTCCGCAGTCCCTGCGTCTTCCTCACCGTCGATATTATGTTTTCGAGTGCTCGAATCGTTGGCCGCAATGCCATGCCATCTTTGCCTCCTGTCGTCGAGGGGCGTTTCTTCTGTTTTATCTTCTTGCGCGAGCGCCGGCGTGCTCTCTGAGCATACGTTGACGAAAGGTGGTGCTTCCCCTCTTTTCTGTGTTCCTTAGGGTCCTTTATCTTAGATGTCGTTGGTCTCTTGATTGCATTCTGCAAAGCTCTCACCACCTGTTCCCGAGAGGCTGTAGCTATATCCAATGCTCGAGCACCGTTCCTCCTCCGACCTTCTAAGTATCATGTCATTTATGTGAGTTGCAACAGTCACTCACGGCTTCAGCCAACTTTCATGCGAGGCCATTGTACCAAAATTTGATCTCTCTCTCTCTCTCTCTCTCTCTCTCTCTCTCTCTCCCTCCCTCTCTCTTCCTGGCTATCTCTTTTGCTTTCTTATTTTGCCCCCCTTCACCTAACCCAGCTCATCATGCCACCACCAAATCAACAATCTTTCGCAAGTAGAAAGTGGGAATAATGCTGCACAACTTTGATTGTTTCCCAGATTTAAGTCTGGGAAGGAAGTCGTGAGGAAAGTGGAGTCTTCTTCTGCGCCGATCTCAGCGATTTCTCGCTCGAGTTTCTCCGTCGGGTCTTCAATCTGCAACGGCATCTTCGTGAAATCGTCCGCACTTTTCTCCTCAGCAAAGTAATCGTCCTGGGCTATGTCATCTGCGCGGAGGATATACTCATCGCCGTCGTTAGGCGCTGGATCCATGATGACGACATTGCCTCTCCTATTCCTTCGCAGCCTCTGACACAGGCCTGGAAAGTCAAACCTAGACAATCGTGGTAGTTGGTGTATGGGCGTTCCCTTCTGCTGCTCCTCCTCCAAGCTCACTGGCAGGAACATGTTTCCTCGGATATCCAGCCACTTGAGCATAGGGCAGCTAAGCACGGGGAAGAGGTATGACTCTCGGGAGAGGTAGTTTATCGATAGATTTATCTGGCGAAGCTGGGGGAACGATCCTGGCGGCAACCGTGGGATCACCTTCATATCGTAGGTTGAAATTTAGTCAATGTATTAACGTCGCGCTCTCTAATTTTCACTTGTCATGTATAGCCACACACACACACACACACACACACACACACACACTTGCGGAGGTATGTTTCCCGCTATTCTCTCTCTCTCTCTCTCTCTCTCTCTCTCTCTCTTGTCAGAGAACACCCCATTATCTCCAACACCTGAATGAGGTTTGAGCTGAGATCGAGATCATGTAACGCAGGAAGTCCAGCCAAAGTTGTGAAAAATGTATAGTGTGGCTTGAAGAACTTCGATTCCGGGTCCAAGTATGCTGCCCGTGATGAAAGCACCAATTCGTCCTCGGGAGGTCTCTGTACACGTCCGAGACGATTCCTAAAATAAAAAGGAACGTCGTAAATTATATGACATGGAACTGACTCTTTCTCTCTCTCTCTCTCTCTCTCTGTGTGTGTGTGTGTGTGTGTGTGTGTGAGAGAGAGAGAGAGAGAGAGAGAGAGAGAGAGAGAGAGAGAGAGAAAGAGAGAGAGAGTGCGCACGCGCGTCTTTCTCTTATTCTGTCTATCTGCGCACCCGCGAAGCACGAGCTTTTTCAGTGCTGGAAAGCTGTCTTTTTTCAGAACTGGTAGGCTTCTCAGCTGGTTGTGTGATAGATCGAGAAATTGTAGTTTTGGGAGTCTCCCAAGCTCCAAAAAGCTTTCAGGATCCACGGCGTTGTAGGAGAGATCCAGGGCCTACATCAGAAGTAGAAAACTTTTAAATTGTGCCTCGTCTATTTTCTCTGTAACGAATATTTCGTCGATTTAGGCTTGTTGACAAATGATAAACGAGATCCGAGGTATTTTAAAGATTACCGTGAGGTTTTGGAAGGCTATATCCTTCTTCATTACGGCTAGGCGAATCTGCTTTAAATTGTTGCATGAAAGATGAATTTCCTTCACGGCAGGGAAACAGTTGAGACTCGATAGCTGCATCCTGCGAAATGGACGAGAGGATAAAGTAGAAGGCTAGGAGTTAGAGAGTGAGCTAAGATTTAAAGAGAGGGGGAAGGGGGGGAGAGGGGGAGTAAAATTGTTTAGCTCAAATGCATCTGGTCTGGGCAATTGACCTATGGCCACTGAGATCTATGCTTGATAGTTGTGTAAATTCGTCCATGTGCTCTCGTACTACATCCATGTACGTGCACTTCTTCGCATTTAACACTGGAAACAGAAAATGATGTGCAATATAAGTGGACACAAAACACAAACACACGCACGCACACACACACACACACACAGAGAGAGAGAGAGAGAGAGAGAGAGAGAGGGGGGGGGGGGGGGGGGGGAGGTTTATGTGTAGCGGAAATTTTCGAAGAGACAAAGAGGGAAGAAAAAGGCTGGGTAAGATATGCTAAGTAGTTCATACCGGCTTTGAAAACTTCCTCTGGGAGCTCTACACCGCTCGTTTCGAGCTGATCATCATTGAGAAATCAACGTAGGGAAGAGTTCCGAGAAAATAAGTGCGTGATTTTGAAAAACAGCATATTTATACTTTACGTATCTATTACGCGAATATTACAATGTCATATCCGTCTAGGGGCTTTTCGGGTTTTTCCGTCAGCAGATCTGATAAAAAAAGGTTGAGATCACAACGGGGAAAGGCAATTGTATCCGAAGGGAGAGAATCGAGAGAGGAAAGTACTGGTCGCTCACACGTATTCGCTTTTACACCTTTATGAAGTTTCTTTGGGACATATTTGAAACCAAGGCGGTCCCGATCCCGTCGCTTCTGGGCGATATTGCTGCCAGCACCCAAGGTGCGCCTCGTCACCATGATGGCACTACTACGACTTCGTCTGGGTTCTAATTCCTCCTCCGACCCAGATCCAGGAGCAAAGCGAGCAGCTCACAAGTCTTCGTCTTGAGCTGTTGCTTTTTAAAGCCCTGGGATGAGCTTTAGAACACAGGAGGGCCAAGACAGACTGTTTCTGTGCTAGCCGTCATCCATTCCTGTTGTCGTTTCCACAAAGTCTTTGAACTACCTATGATACTATTCTCGTGACAATGGTTATTACTTGTCGCAGACATTAAAACATATGCGATTTCGTAATAACATTCTCAATGGCAAAACCGACAACGTATCATTTTAGTCCAAATAACAATCGAATATGAGTTGACGTTCCTTTACATACGCTTGTAATTCTCAATATTTATTAGAATTAAATACATGCAAGAAATATCGGATATCTAATCCAAAGATGCAGTTTGCAGTCACTTATTTGCTTCGCACAGCCTCCAACACAACGGGCTCGTACAGTAAGGAATTTATCGAAGGAATATCTAAAAATAAAGATCGTATGATTGACGTTTGAATTTAGGATGGCGACAATGTTTTTTAATTTGACGTAAGAGAGAAATCCCCTGCACTGCTTACCACGAATCGCACCTCGACAAGATCGGCCATCGTAGATTCGGATACTCCCAACGGGAATGGACATTCAGGGGCTTCCGCAGCGGAAGAAGCGTGAACGGAGCCGTGGCCGGGTGAAGATTCTTGTGATTTATTTAAAATTTTTGAACCGCCAGACATGCCCCCCCTTCCTGAGCAACCTTTGCCTCCTGAACAGAAAAAGAAAAATACTGAAAGCGACGAGACCAAAGCAGAAAAACCTTCCTCGAGCAATCTCTTTGAGGACAACGTGAAAGTTTCAGAGAGCAAAGACTCTAAGATTGACATTCCACCCGAACCGGAGAAGAAATATGAATGTAAGCGTACTTTGATTGAAATTGTGGAAATTCTGTCGAAAGAGGGAAATATGCTAGCTGATCATGGAAGATTACTTCCAACCTAATTCCTGATAATATCAGATCTCGACCACATTGCAGATATAAAATTTCACTCATGTAAGGAATATATTATCTGATAGAGCTGCAAATCATAACTATACATACGCAACCCACTTCTTATTAAGGGGGCAAAGATTTGAAGGAAGCACTGGAGCAGATGGTCATCTGCATGTTTAGCTACATGACTGAACTGGATGAAGTCGAAATTGACGATGAAGTTCTGTCAACTGTCAATGTTAAAGGTGAAATATTCGAGCCACATCTACATGGAATATTTCTCTCTCTTTCTCTCCACGCTACATAAATGCATAGGCATTCGCATATATGCATATATAAAAATATATAGAACACATTCGTTATCCATAATAATGTGTGTGAATGAAATTGCAGATGGAACTATTATTTCAAATGATAAACTGTTTAAGTTTTTTCTAGTATCAGCTGACAAATATGATTTGCTTCTCTTACTCATTAGGCCACGATGAGGAGTCGATGGTTTTTTCTTTGTTAGATGAATTCTTATATAATTTCTCTGTTGAAGAGGTTGTCTGCAAGAGGTGCCGCGTCAAGAAAATAGATGTAAAGAATTGGAGCATCGAAGCTATCGGGTTCTTCCTCTCTTTTCTCTCCCTTTCCTTCAATGTGCTTGAGCATGCGAATTTGAAAGAGGGAGGAAGATAATAATCGCATTCCGAGATCGATCCTTCCATATTCTTTTTGTTCTCAAATTATCATTAATTTTCCTTCCTCCCGATTGCAGGTTCGGAGAAAAGTTTTCTCTCGCTAAGCATCCTCAGGGAACAGAGATCAAAGCAATTACTAAGCATGATATGAAGATTGTTAGGAAGGAGTCCAGCATTCATGTTTATGTAGTCGTTGACATATGACATCATCAATAATGGGGTATCGTGATGAGAATGATCATATCATAGTTATGTTACGTACGTTCTCCTTGATTATAATTCACCTATCTAAGCACATTATATTCATGTCCAGATGTGTCTTGCGCTGGCACAATTTATGCGCTAGCTGGCATATCTGTGTGCCATAGCGAAAATGGACTATGATCGATACGATGTGATCGAGGTCAAAATATATAGCTTGAACTATGTGTTCAACTGTGCATCCTGTAGCGCACGTCGATTTCGAATCGCACATTGCACAGCCGAGTGGATTGTCAACAACTTATAGCAACAACATGGACAATGGTAGTCTAGCAATCTAGAGAGGGATACATATTTCAAGCCTTCATACTTCAAGATATGATGCTCTCCAATTCAGACTCTCTCTCTCTCTCTCTCTCTCTCTCTCCCTCCCTCTCTCGTATTAAATGAAAGTAGAAGCTCATGCTATGGCATAGAGGCTTAGCTCCAAATGAAGATGCAAGATGTATAGCTAGCTGCACATTTGAATGTGTGCATGATGTTCGATCTAGAGGAAACTATGTATATATATCATGCATATGTATATATTTTGCATGTATATCTAATTTATATAGCAATATATATATATATATATATATATATATATATATATATATATATATTATATACATGTATAATATGTAGTCGCAACTTTGCAAAGCTATATTAGGATGACAAATGAAAAAATTTCACACATTCATTACATCCGTCTCACAATAATACACTTACTCATTAGTTTAACATGATGTTGTAGAAGAGCCCATGCCGTATGTTAGTCGCATCGTAGCGGTATCCGAGTAAAGAATGAACGAGCATCTTTTCATGATCACGCCCTTCCACAGCTCGACGTTTATTCGCCAGAAATGGCAAACCTTGGTGTATGTGAAGAGGAATCGAACCTCAAGCTTACCGCGAGGAACTAGCCCTTACATCTGGGCGCGTATCTCACGGAGCCTCCAAGCACACAATTACTTCGCTTTGATGATTCTCTGATCCTAATTTCAAATTGCAGGTCGAGACCTGAAGCTATGATCTGTGTTCCTTGGACTAAAAGCACACAAGCAAAGCCTCAGCCATCGAGTATCGGTCAATATACGAAAGCCGACGCCACCAGTAGTCAATAGCACTAACAATTCATCTCAAATCTTCCGGCTAAGGGTGCATAGGAATAAAGGGCACATCCCTCGTAATACGTTAGGAGTATTGCAACTCTAGTTACTGGGATCTAAAATGAAATGTACTTTCGGCCCATTCCCTCGCTTCCCTCGCAACGTCGTCGTCGACAAAAGAAGCCGTTTCCGTCGATCTCTGGGGTGTGGGAAGTACGGCTTCTTTCGTGCTCTGATTTGCATGGGGTATCGGCCCCCTTGAAGAGCTGGCCTTCTCTTGGATCCCCCCCTCTTCTCGAAAGTACCCCATATTTCAGCAGCTCTGTTTGCATCATCGCGACAACATTTTCAGCCATTTTACCGGTACATTTATCGGGGAGTTTCGTTTAACAAATACGAGTTCTCTCTCCTGGCAACTTTTCTCAGAGACAAACGTCTTCTTTTTGTTGAGAGATAGTTTTCTTTGTCGCAGCAGCTCTCAAGGCAGGTAGGTGGTGCTGAACCCTAATGTCGCTGTATATGCTGATAAAGTTGCAAGTATGGCCTGCACTAAGCGCAGGGTTTGGCGCATTTTTCAAGTCGTATCTGATTTTAAAGCGCATCGAAACGAATTATTATTGTGTCGGTATCCAAATCGGAAAAAACAGAAATAAGAGATTGTACCCTACGTCAAGCAACTGTCCTGAGTTTTCCTGGTAAAATCACCTACATAGAAGTACGGTATAGGCCCCGAAGGGGAACTTCAGGTAGCATCCTTATCTCTTCGATGCACCCAAGAGCTACGCATCGGGCATACGCTATCAATCGGCCAATTAATCTATATTTATCCCGATCTCATCTATTTTTCTCGGAAATCCTGAGGAAATGTCGTGTCTTCGTATTTTTTTGGCATAAGTAGGGCCCTGCAACGCGTTTCCAGTGTTACTGCTACCTTGGAACTGACATCTCTAAAATCAAATAAGAACTCAGCCACAAAAACCCCTCCCTAATTTGTACATTAATTTGAATAAATATGGAAACGAAGGCGAATTTAGTAGTAATACAGCGAAATTCTCAAATTATATGAAAAATAGTAATTGAATACGAGCCTCGTTGGCGCACACATACCGCTGGTATATTTGGTTCGGAAGTAATCCCTCTCCACACAAATAACACATCTCTCCTCCACCCCCCTCAACGAGACCACTTCTCATCTCACACCACACTGCAGTTGCCATGTCTATCCCAGGCAGGCAAGCAGTTAAACTCTGCACAAAGAATCTGACCAAGCTTGGAAAGAAGACCCAGGTGTCTCTCCCCGTATTCAATCGCGAAGGTGTTAGTCCTGGAATAGTACATCTGGGAGTCGGTGGTTTCCATCGATCTCACCAGGCTGTCTACACAGCCAAGGCCCTTACGCAAGACCCAAGTTGGGGAATATGCGGAGTTGGCTTGGTTCCCGCTGATAAGAAAATGGAGGATGCGCTTGCTTCGCAGGATCATCTCTACACCCTCTTAACCAAGAATTCCAAGTCCACAGAAATAGAGGTAATTGGCAGCATTGTCGACTATCTGTATAATGGGGAGGGCGCCCGTACCTACGATGTTATGAAGAAACTCGCCCACGAAGACACTAAGATTGTAAGTTTGACCGTGACAGAGAAAGCTTACATGATTGATGACTCAACGGGGGATCTAGATGAGTCTCACCCACTCATCCAACACGATCTAGAAAACTTTCTCACACCAAAGACTCCCATCGGATACGTTGTGGCAGGCCTTCGCCTGCGAATGTTCAAAAATATGCCGGCATTTACAGTACTTTCATGCGACAACCTTCCGATGAACGGCGAGCTTACGGAGAAAGCTGTCCTGCAATATGCAGAAAAGATCGATTCAAACCTTGCTGCTTGGATCCGTGAAAATACTGCTTTCCCCAGCACTATGGTCGATCGAATCACACCAGCCACCACCGCCGAGGATATCGCCCTCATCAAGGAAAACTACGGAATTGAAGATGCTTGGCCAGTCTGCGCCGAAGATTACACTCAGTGGGTAATCGAGGACAACTTCCCTTCAGGCCGTCCTGCGTGGGAAGCCTTTGGAGCACTCTTGGTCGAAGATGTCAAGCCCTACGAGCTCATGAAGCTCCGTCTCCTTAACGGAAGCCATTCCGCCCTTGCATATCTCTCCTACCTTGCCGGTCATCGCAGGGTACACGAGGCCATGCAGAATGATGACGTCTTCCAGTTCATGATCAACTACATGGAAACCATCACGCCGACCGTGCCAGAAGTGCCCGGTGTCGACCTTAACGCCTACAAGGGCATACTGCGTGAGCGATTCTCCAACCCCAACATCTCTGACCAGGTGTCCCGCCTCGCTGAGGACGGTTCCAAGAAGATCGTCAGCTTCGTTCGGGATGCAACGGAGGAACTCCTTGCGGAAGGCCAGCCCACTAAGCACGTAGCTGGAGCAGTGGCAGGCTGGATTCGCTACTCCCAAGGAATGGACATGAAGGGAGAGCCGATTCACATTCAAGACCCGAAAGCGGAGGAGCTCAAGCACTTCGCTCATCGAGTGAAGGGAGAAGGAGTCGGGCCTTTCCTGAGCAACTTCATGGGCGACAAAGTAGCAAGCTCTGAGAAGTTCTCAGCTGAAGTTACCGACTTCGTATCGCGAATTGAAAGCGAGGGGCCAAAAGCTGTGCTGAAATCCCTCGCTGAATAACTTGCTGTACTCCCCAATGAAACTTGAAACCAGAACCCAATGCCATTAACAACCATAAGCACCCACGCACCCTAGTCATTAGCGTATTAAAAGAAATCGACCAATGGTCAGTATTGACAGCCTCGAATTTTTAAGAGGCGCATACACCACATGTAAAGGATCACAGCAATATAGCTTGTCTTATTAACAAAATGAACAACCTTAACTGAATAACACCTTACTGATAAGTTGCTTTTTATCAAGCATCCAGTCAATTATATGACGATATCTATCAAAATCTCCTCATTTCTGTTGCCACATATGTGTACATGGCAATAAATGTCCGTGAGCGCGCGCCAGTGCGATGCGATGCGCTGCAACCAAAGTTACTTAGCTTAAATATACAACTTTCAGTAGTCAGTCTTTAGTCTTTAGCATAAGGCACTTATCTTCATAGATTGCCTGTAGCTGCTGTGTACATGTGTCGAATCATGACTGTTGTGATTGCGTATTGTGCGTCTGCTCTATATCTGCAGTACGACGGATAATACGGATCAATCGAAGCGACGCTCGATATCGTGCGTATATGCATAAATACAGCGCTCGATCAATGCATTAGATATTCTAAGCATGCTAGCTAGCATGCAATGACTTCATGTAATTCCTATTATACTATACATGCATATTGCATGGCCGCCTCTGACCTGACGATCGATTGCGAAGCATCGTCGTTGTGCTCCAACAGTCAGCGAAGCGTGTATGCTTATGACTTATCTCATATATCAGGCTATTTTACATTAATAAAGCTCTATACTCTATTACTCTCCATCAGGACTTATTTTCCTATCACATCAATCTCTCCGATATTTAGCGCCGCGAGCATTGTATGTACAGGCACTACAGCCAGCACACATACACAGCAACAGTAAGATGACCATTAATGAAATGTAATTTTTGTTTCATTAATCCGTCTTATAAATACATATATATATATATATATATATATATATATATATATATATATATATATCAATATATATATAAATATACATAAATATATACATAATGCTGTGACTAGATAGCATGATCAATTTATTTAATTTTACAGAACGAATTTATTATCTATGTATTATTAAATAAATGCAAACAGGCTTGCTTGATTTGAGTCATCTTCTCGTCGCCGTTTTCGTCCGCTGAAGGCGATTAATTCTATGTCCCGCTGCATTTTAATACCTTCCAAAAATGCCCCTGCTGCGGATAAATCATCCCCAATGGTTAAAACGAGGAGGAAGGCATAGCGCGACAGCATTTTCTGATTCCTCATATCTTACTGCAAAAAGAGATGCGTAACTCCTGCACCCGAAAGGGAGGAATAACGAGCGAAAAGGCAGCCTCATTTCACTTCGTCCAAATGAACGTTTGACCAATAGCCTTTCCCGTAGGAAACGAAGATTTCTTCCTCTGCTTTGATGTCCCTCAACGCCTTCAGAAAGCATCTATCCCCTCCCGCACAGGAGTCGAATTTCACGACGAACTTCGCGTTCTGCCCCGCGAAGTCCTTCCCATCGTTGGCCATTTGAGCAGCACCTGCAACCAATCAATCAAGGCGGCGTTAAGAAGAGTGTCAAGCATTATCAATCATGTCAATCATCGCTCATCCCCATCTTTGCCTTCATCCATTGTGTGTGTATATATAATATATATATATATATATATATATATATATATATATAGATATATCATTATCATCGGCATTTCGAGACATACATGAGATACATCAGAGTACTACTACTACTACTTCTTCTCCTACTTCTACTTCCTGTTACTACCACTACTACAACTGCTACTACTGCTGCTGCTGCTGATATTCGAAACCTTGTCCCATCTGCGGAAACCTATCTCCGTTCAAGAAGTGATCGTAGTTGAGCCCCTTTATGTGCGTGGCCTTGCCCTTCCTCCTTAGCTCCATCGCCTGCTCACGGTTGATGGAAACGCCACTGTACTCGGTGATGAGATGGTTCTTCTTGATGTCCCACTGTGCGAACAGCCCTCGGTTTTTCCTGCTCGTGTGTGGCAAGGTCGTCCTCTTCACCTCAACCCCGTACCCGAGTTTGTAGCACTGGACGGCGGCACATATATCAGTGAAGAAGCAGAAACAGATGATACGGTTGTTGTGAGTAGTGAGTGAGTGAGTGAGCGAGTGGCTTTGTGCGTGCGTGCGTGTGTGTGTCTGATCGATGCCGTCAGGACTTTTCTTGTGAGGTTGATTTTGCGCATCACTGTTATCGTCATCATCATCATCATCATTATTGTCCATCATCATAGTAATCAAAATCGTCATCATCATTCGCCTGACGCACGTTGAATTTGCCTTGCTTCTCGATAAGCTGCGCCCCTCCTCTTAACGAGTTGTCGAGGGTTATTCCCATGGACATGAGGCACTGTAACAACACAGAAGGAAGCTTCGACTTTAGCGTCGTTAGCTTGGGACAACAAGGTGTTGTCCTTGCGCAACACCACCACCACCAGCAGCAGCAGCAGGAGGGGAATCATCGATAGTGTGACTTTCCCCCTGCTACAACGCAACAACACGGCATTTGGCAGTTGTTGTCGCTTGAAACGCACCTAGAATTTACGGAACGCCTACCCTCCTCCTCCAACCCCCTCCCCCCCCTCCTCCTACGTGTACTCTATTACTAGTTCTAGCACGGAGACGAGTAGTAGTAGTAGTAGTGTATCACCTGGTAATCTGCTCCAGTTTTTGTGCTCTCCTTCCTGTTGCGGCCTCTCGCAGGCAAATGGCGCAATGGCTTGCTAACGGGGGTTTTCCTTCGTTTCTTCGGTTTAGACCTACAGCAGGTAATTGTTGTGTCTCGGCAAAGTAAGCAGGAAGGCGCTGATGATGATGATGATGATGATGATTAGAAAAATGGTTTTTTCAATAGGCTTCGAGTGCTGGTGGGATTGTATTTGATGTCGCAGTGCGGTTGCTGGCTTTACTGTTTGCTTGAGGAGGACTTTCTGCTGGTAGTGTTGCTTTCTGTTCTCCCACGCCTTGCAGCTGCCTCTGCAAATTGGGCTGTAATAAACAAGATTATAAATAAAATAAGAAGATAGTATAATATCGACATGTGTGGTGTGTATTACTACCGAGTGTGACACACACACAAGAGAGAGAGAGAGAGAGAGAGAGAGAGAGAGAGAGAGAATCGATGATATGTAGAGAAAAGAAGAAATGTGGAGAGATCATTGTACACACGTATCCACTGCCATATATGCACGTTTCAAATTGGTTTTTCATCATATCATATAATGTCATATCATATCATCACCTTCTCTTCGCCGAGTACTCCCCCGAGTCATCCTCTTGCTTTTGTCTCCACCCCAAAGAAACAGGCTTTCCTTCGCTTCCTTCAATGTAAATTTAAATATCTTCTTTGTGTCTATGTCAAAAACCACCTCGAGTTTTTTTGCCTTAACCCATCTCACAGTGCCGATTCCATTTATCTTGCATTCAACAGTTGCTCCAGGAGGAAAACCCCATTTCTCTGCTTTCTTCGTCCTCTGTTCATGGAGTTCCTCTTCTATTTCCTCACGCGATCTTGGCTTCTTAATGCTATGAGGACCTTGAATACTTTGGCTCCGTGTGCGTCGACGCGGGGGGGGGAAGTTGAGCAGCTCTGCAGGTATCATTTCTTGCACCCCGGATAAGGCCCCACTGCCTTTGTTTCGTTTAGCTGCTCTGCGTTTTCCCCCGTTGGTCTTTCTACCGGAAGCTGAATTTGTCGCAAGGCGGCTGTTGATCGCCCTCCTTGCGCTTGGTTCTTCAAGCTTTGGCGAGGGGGAAGGAGTGCTGCCATCCATCAGCCTAACAGCAGGAGCTACCATCTTCCTTTTCCTAGATTTAATCGCAACATTCTTCGAAACCTTTTTCCCAACAGGCTTCTTCCCCTTCCTTCTCCCAGTCTTTGCTGTCATCGCAGGCATCCCCATTGCAGATTGGCGGGACACGAGCGGAGCACAGCCGGGTATACGAACTAATTCTAAATATCTACTGGATAAGGGCATATGTACCAGGATATATTCTCTCCGACAAGGAAACTTATTCTTCAAGTGTTCAAAAAGAGTTGCATTTATCGAAGCTACAAACTAATATCCGAACCGCAAAGAACTGAAATTCTCTTGTGATACAGTGCTGATAGTTGTCGTAGACGTTGGATGCTCTGACATTGAAGATTGCATGGGTTTGGCTTCCGTTTTTGTTTTTGGGCTCCGAGAATAATTCTGCGACAGGTTGGCACGTGTAAGAATTTTCTTCATCAAAACATCTGAGGCTTGCGTCATGAAGAGCAAAAAAGAGGTCATGTGCCTCAAAATATTTTAAGGCATAGATTTTGTATAAAATGTAACATTTAAGAATTTTATTATTAAATTATCACTATATTTCCAAAAAAAACTAGCTTTTAGAAATTATGAAGGATAATATTGTTTCCACTACTTAACTATATTGCTCTGCTAAGTAGCTGAATTATGAACATGACGTTCGTGCATATTCACTGAGAATGAATGAAAATAGCCTCTATTTCGTATTCTGATTGTTGAGTTCTCATTGATGAAACGTAACCTATTTTTCAACTAATTTGATCGATCGAAGGACTATCTCTAGAATTAGCATGCTCAATTTCTACGAATATAAATTAGAATATATATTTACACTGCGACAATTTATTATACGTCAGTTCTCCTCATAAACGATAACAGTAATTTATCGGTGATTGAGAAATACCTTAACAGCAACCAGGATGGTGAAATTTCCAGCAAAAGTCTTTTCAAACTAGCTACCTTTTAATTTGGACTGAATGAGCGTCAATTTATGACAAACGACGTGCTAATAATATTGTCGATATTCAGCTACTCAGGACATTTTGTAAAACCAAGACTCTTCTTTGACGCAGGGTGCTTTGAGGGACTTCCTGCTCCTGCCCATTCTCCACCTGCAACTTGTGCGGCTAGGGGCCTCCAAATCACTTCTTCAATCATAACTCTCTTCTTAGTATGGAGGAAAAATGTTCTACATTTTCCTCTGAGCTAGAAACGTTAGAACATAAAAAGGACGAAAATTTCATAGAGAGTGAAGTCGGTAGAGGGGGCACCAACGGCAATAAGAGGGCGGATTTAAAGAAAAATACAGATGTGGATGACAGTTCTGTAAGAGAAGTACAAAGGGTCATGTCAATGACAAGCCTGCGAGGATATGGCTCGGAACGGATAATGAGATCAGCATCAATGCACCCCCAGACATTGTCAAGGGATTTCGCGATGCCTCAAGGCGTGTCCTTTACTTCCACTCCACCGATTTTCGGAAAATATCAACCTCGCCAAGTCTACCGAAATATATCTGTAGGGGGTAAATCAAATATTTAAATTTAACGATAAATTTTTAATAATTGCATTTTGTTGAAGGCCTTGATGATATTGGATTTCCCATTCATGGGCGCGCTCCGACGTTTAAGGAAGGTGATCACCGTGATGCAACTTTTCGATTAACCATGCTCTCTTTATTCACGTTTACATGGCATTCAAACCAATTTAATTTATCGAGCAGGGAAAGAGCCTCCACAACCACCCGGTGGATACCTGGAGAAGTCGACAACCTTCTACACCGAAATCACCCCTGAAAAATCCATGTTCAAGATCAGAAATATTCTCGAGGACATGGAAGTTGATTACTCTGAGGACGGAGAAAAGTTCAAATTTAAATGCGAGACGTATCCGAAGGGATCAAGACTTCCTTTCAACATTCGAATCTTCTCCCATACAGGAAAATATGCTGTGGAGATTCAACGAAGAGCGGTAATCCTTAAAAACAGATGCGTAAATAATTGTGTGTTCAGAAACTGTGGTTGGTTGTGTGGTGACCATGGTAACTGTTGAGATCAATGGATATTCTAGCAAATTGTAAAGTTTCATATTCTTCGTTTTCCTACACATGTAGGGAGACTGCATGGCTTTCGCAAGATTGTATGATAGCCTAATGCAAAGATTTGCTGAAGCTGGCTTATGCGAAGAAGCTTTCAAATCTCTCGTTAATCAAGAAGTAGCCTCTATCCCTAGCATGATTCCAAGTATGACTAGAGCGGTTATACCAAAGATGAAGAGAGAGAATGATGACTTTGAGATTGATGAAGATGCAATCGAGGTTGAGTCATCAATTAATCCCCTATTGCAGGTAATGGTCATTCAACATAATCTGTAAGGGTTTTCAATTTCTGATGAAATTCTCTTTATTAGATGGCAAAATCTGAATTTGTGGATGTTCAAGTCAACGCTGTAAGTGCAATATCTGAACTGTCAAGAGGTACTCTTTTCGAAGCACGAGTTCTTCGTTTTTGAAAGAAAAATCAATCTTTTCCTGTATAGGCAATGCCGTGTCCAAATGGATCGGCAAAAACATGGAAACCCACGTCAAGCTCTTTGAGGCTCTCTTGTGTGCGGATGTACAGGATGTTTACCGAGCTGCAGCAACTACAGTCGCTAATTTAGCCAAAGACAAAGGTTATTGTACCTGCCATTTATGATTCAAAGTTAAGATTGTAACCATATTTATCTGTGTCGTCTCTAACACTCTCCCCTAACACCCTTTACTAATAATATTAGGAAATGGGGGGATGATTTTTTTTTTTCGTGAATCAGAATATTGTTCTTGAAATCAAATACGATGTACCTTATTTCTAACAAATAAAGCTTGATATAATGTTAAGTTTTATGCTAAAATCAGGTGTATGTACTGTTCTTAACAAGTCTAAATGTGTCAAATCCCTTGTCCGACTCCTCAAATCATCAAACGCTCAAGTCGTCCGCGAATCATCAAGAGCCCTAAAGAACATAGGATCTTTCCGTATGTCTGCAAACTAAACGATACTTTTTCTTTCTCATTTAATTTGATCTTGATATGTCAGTGGGGAACGAGATGTCTGTATCAACGGAAGAGATTTACAACTTGGTCAAGTCCAAAGACTCCAGAACTAGAAAACACGGCGAAGCTCTTCAAGAGTCAGTGCGATTCGCCACCGCAAACTGAAGCATGTACAATATTCTGTTGCTTTAGCACCGGCCTAATAAGGGCATCAAAAGTCCTCTTCTAGCTTTTGCTGGAGATGTCAGCACTTTGCACAGCTTTTGTTTAAATCTCAATTTAATATATTAGTTGGGATTCACTGATAGTACTAATATTTTAACCATGTGCATGCACATGCCGAATAACTCGCACGGTTGCCTGCCACGATGCTACACACATGTCTAGCTATAGATGTGTGCGTGCTGTCCGTGCGTGACACTCTACATCTAGACGTATCGTACAACACTGTTATCAAACATTTCTAGCTTTAGCATGCTTCAAATCTATATCTAATATGGGTTCATCACATCAGTTACATACTAGCATAGTTATTTAGCAACTCTACGTCATGCATGGCTTGTTACTATTATACTAGATTACACAAGCTTGGCTCTACATGTCTAGACGCGTAGCAGGCCACTTACACTTCTAGACGGCTGTTGATGCGACACGCTTGCACTAATGCATGCGATGCACGCTAGCACGGCTCGTGTGTCGTATACGTAGCAATTACATTTAGTACTATGTATTTCACGTATACTAGTACACATTGTGTCTATTGTGTAGCATTCGATCTAATCATTATTAGCATATGCATAGCATGTCGCAGCCAGCTCTAGCATGGCGGATACATGCAGACCTAGATATGAATAGATGTTATTCGATCATTAGTTGCCATTTTTAGCAAGTATAGACAAGGACTAATAATGCTATTATAATACTAGGATAATCACTTGTGCATGTTCACAAGTTAATCATATATAACATGGAATAAGTTTTAAATTTTAGGAGGATTTAAGCTTCCTACAATATGTCTGGACGTACTACGATGCTCATATCTCTAGAGCTTGCATGCGTAACATTTTCTCTAACTTCTTGTTTTCGCGTGCTGGCGATTCCAAAATACTGTGAACAAGTAAGATGATGTTATGGACATGAAGATTGGAGTCCATGCAATAAATATATTCGAAACCTAGGACTCGGTCGAATCCTGAAACAATTTTTTGCTAATAACCTGGAGATACTAAGATCTCCCCGAGGCCCGGAACTTATTTCCGTAATTGCCTTCCTACATTAAGAATTGGATTTTATATCATTTGATCTTGAAGTAATTGATGATCCCCTAGCGCTAGAAGATTGTCCGCCGTCCCTATTACTTGTATCTCCATTTCCAAGAGATAGCACACCAAGACAATTTGCTGCATCTGTGGAGGCTAGATTGTCAAGAACTTCATCCGCAGCTTTGGTATCATCTTGAGTTCCACCTAATAGGGAAGCGATAATACCATGAACTCTTTGAAGACCGCTGCCGAACATCGGTTGAAGTTTATTTCTATTGCTCCTCATACTCCCGGAGCTAGTCGCTGTTCTCTTGAACGAGCCATCTTCTGATGGCTTCTTCTTCCCCGATGGCTTCTTCTTCACAGGTCCATTGATCCCTTTCGTCATTCTCAGGGGTGCAGATCGGAGCGTGAATTCGATGCAGTAAACCGCACAGAAAAGAAAAAGCCTCCTCCACTAAGGAGGGGAGGGCCCAATTTCTAATAGGAAGCAGAAGAACTCGTTTACATCGCAAAGAGGTCCTATATTTTACCTGCGACATAATACATCTGGGTGCGAGATTCTAAATAGCCCCTTGCGTTTGTCACGAGTTCAATCCTCAATGTCAACCCGGATGTTGTCCGACAGAAAATAGCATGAATATGTAGGCAGTTTCTACCCGAGATTAGACATAAAAACCCGAAATAAGCCACATTTCAGTAGTAGATCTAGTCCCAAGGAAATATATAGGACGACAATCATGGATCTCTTGTCGCTATGATGGGAAAATGAAAAATAACTGAAAGGCCTTTGGTTTTGAATTGCATTTTAAATTTCGACGCCAGGCCGAAGGGGGGCATGGGACGGCGGGTATGGAAACGCGTCCCCGGAATTTATCCGATAGCTTTACTCATCGCTTTTGCTTCGAAAGCAACGAGCCTTCCTCAACGTCGGCACTCCGAAAGTTCTGAGCAATACGCGGTCATTTGTGTAACGAGTGGGTGAGCGATCCTCATCTAATCATTAGTATTTTCCTATTAATCAGAATGAAGCACAGCTGCCGAGCCTTGAGGGGGGCGCAGATAGTCAGCCTTTCTCCATCAACAGAAAATCCAATGCAACTAAGCTCCGAGGTTTCAACAACTTTGAACAAGCCGACGAGGTTGATAACCCAAAGGACACCACGCAGCAGAGAATTGACGACAGCTTCCGATTCCATGAAGTGGAAGCGAAACCGGACAAATGGCCGAAGCTTTCTTTCAAATATGAAGATCCTTCCTCTCCTCCAAAATGGTGTGTTCAATTCTTGAAGAAGATCAGCATCCTATTAATCCAGCAGTTGTATGGACACAATCTCTTTCATCGATGGAATTACACCAGTGATATCTATCCCTGTCCACAGACGCGACAGAGTCATCATTTTACGTTATTGAATGATAGTATTTATTGTTTTAATACCACTAAGGGATTAGTTTGTACTTTATCGTTAGTCGTGACAGGGCGTAGAAGAAATAATGGTTGCTATTGTGATAGCACTCGAGTGGCTGAGTGGTGGTTTTTAACTTTTTCAGGCTGAAGCTACCGTCCAAGATTGAACCAGGACTTCCCGTTACAAAACCCCCACCCGTCCCCAACATGATTCAACCGCCCTACCCTTGGCCAATGGAAAACTCGTACGGAGCTTCTTCATATGCGGCTCTCGTCCAGGGTCAAACGGAACCCCGGCAGAATATAGGAAGCACAGGGACTCCGTCGCGATGGATTCCATGGTCTGCATTTTACACATCGAAAGGAGATTCGTTGAAGTAGGTATGCACAGGAGGTCTAGATCACTGGTGTGTGCACATGAAAGCATAATAAACTCGTTAGCCTAAGATTTCGCGTTTATCCTTTCGTGGGCCGTCATCGGAATCTTCCACTGTCATGTCGTAAAGTACTGTGTCTATAGTTCGTAAATATTGTCGAATGCTACTAGTATATGGCCAGCAACAGAAGCTAGCGCTGCTACGTGCATTTGCAGTCACGTTGGAATGACGTGCAGTTCTCGTGTGAGGTATGATGTATAATGTCAAGATGCGTGTGTGTGGAACTCTGAGGGCGAGTTTTTTGGAGGTGGTACTAGAGGATGCTAAATTTGAGGGATGATGCGCTGGACGGCGCATGTGGTTCTTGTATTTAAGCGGGTGAAACGATATCGAGCACTGAGCAGCACGAGAAGCTAGCTAGCTAT
>ADNK01002462.1:37500-48334 GCA_000320545.1 Bigelowiella natans CCMP2755
TACGTTGGTGAGAGATTATCCTCTCTTTGCATTGAGCGTGTGCGTGTGAGAGAGAGAGAGAGTGTGTGTGTGTGTGTGCGTGTGAGAGAGAGAGAGAGAGAGAGAGAGAGAGAGGTAATTAGTAGCCATCATATTATCATAATCCACTCAAAATAGTAGTCATAGTAGTAGTAGTAGGAGGAGGAGGAGGAGGAGAAGGAGTGTGTGCGGAGAGGACAATAGCTGTGGTGGAGAGGTGATGATTCCAAGAGAGCAGCGCAAATTAGCCGATTATAGATGTCGGTCATCATCATTATTCATAATAGCGACAAGCTAGCAAGTGGGTGTTGCTGTGTTTGGTGGTTATTCTTACTCCATTGTCACAGGCCCGGCACTCGTTTCATTCCTCGTTACGAAGTACCAGTTCTTGTCCTTGCCCTTTCGCGAGTAACAACAACACCAACAGCGACACAGCAAAGCAGCATATGTATTCAAATCTCACCATCCGTCGATCTATCTTGATGTCAGGTGGGCGAAGTGCCATCATCATCATCATCATCATCATCATCATCATGGTTATAGAATTCGATATTATCCTCACCCCCTTCTTCGTTTCTGCTGTCGTAGAGGAGGAGGAGGAGGAGGAGGAGGAAGAAGAGCCATCTGCTGCATCATCAAAGACAACAGAGAAGGGAGGAGGAGGAGGAGGACGGGGAGACATCGTTAATGTTCCCACCAACACCACCATGGTTTTTCTTCTTCAAATCGCATTCTATGCATTGAATCACCGTTCTGTTCTTGTTGTTGTCCCCCTCTAGTAATAGGCTGCTTCGACTGAAGTGCCTCCTGTGATGAGTAGTGATCAAGGAGGGGGAAGGAGGGGGGGGAGAGGGAGTTGTTGTCTTTTCTTTTGCATATCATTAGCAACCAACGATATTATTGAATACGAGGCTCAGATGCTTTGCCCTACGACACGAATGATCGCAATCACGTGCGAAGAAAAAAAGGGGGGGGGGGGGGATGGGAGACTGTTGAAGAAGAAGGGTAGTGGTAGGATTATGGCAGCTTCTGGCGAATGAAATCTTGGAAAGCACATCATCATCATCATCATCATCATCATCATCATCACACTAGCTCTTGTTGCTGCTGCTGCTGCGATTTTCGAATGAAGACCCACCTTTGTTTTCCTCGCCTCTTCCGTTATGGACAGTGCGTTTGGAAGCTACAATTGTTGTTTGGGGGAAATCAGGAGCTGTCACACGGCTTGTAGCAAGGGGGGGAGGGGGGGGGAGATGGGGGAGGCTCTTCCACCAGAACAGAAAACCCCTGTAGTTCATGCGGTTAATCTTACATTCTCTGCCGGAGGGGGCGGGGGAGCATCATCCTAATCGTCACAAAATTAAAATGAGTGAAAAGCCGAATGGTTTGTCTCATAAATGAATATCGAGCAGTTACGTACGTCTGATTCTGATAGCACCTCAGATCTAGGAGCCAGCAGATACCTTGAAGAAGAGCAGTGTGATAACAATGCGGATTCGTGAAATGAAAACCCAGCAAGCAAATCGAAAAAGCATCATTCTTCAGCACCGTTTGTGGTGTGTGTGTGTGTGTGTGTGTGTGTGTGTGTGCCACTATGTGTCACACTATCCGTTACATTCAATTATCTCCAGGAAATGTTATGACATCTAATTCATCGATACATTATTATCTCCAGGAAATGTTGTAACATCCAATTGATACATTATTCAAAATTTGCCTCTCCCACGGACAACTCACTTACTTTTTCAGCAACAGCTGTCGCTTGATCTTCTTCCAGTTATCTGGCGAGCTCTTTTGCCATACCAAAGTGTTATCGTGGATTTTCTAAGAGGCATTTATTATTATTATCATCAACATTTCAATTTTGCACACACACACACACACACACACACACACACACACCACACACACATAATTACATGTGTGTGTGGTGTGTGTGTGTGTGTGTGTGTGTGTGTGTGTGTGTGTGTGTGTGTGTTTTATATTTGTCGTGAAGCGAACAAGGGTGTGAGGGATTTGGCAAATATTTTGCCTTTTCATCCCATAGTTTTTTCAGGTCGGTGGCCGGGATGGGTCCATACATCTTCCGATCGATGGCGTAGTGCCACATCTGACGAGTATTACGAAAAAAAGAATTAAAGTCCGTCAGGATTGATGCGTAAATTTCAATATATTGCCCCGTTGTCTCTCATACACACCCATGCGAAAATGTTCATGGAGCGTTTGAAGTTTTTAATACTGCAACGATAACGGTCAAGGGAGGGCGGCTTACACAGAAGCATCAATGCGCCATCTCAAGAAACGAAGGTAGTTGAACGCATCTTACTTATTTTCATTAATTCATAACAACGTAGCTGTCGATCAGGGAGGGGGGTGTAGCTAGTACGACGGTGAGAGCTACCTTGGCAAGGAGAGGCTTGAACTCATCCTCCATTTTGGCTTCTTAAGACTTAAGTGTCGACGTCCCGGTGAGCGAATGTCGATTCCGCCTACGAGAACACCCTCCGTTATCCATTTTTCATTGTCGCAGAAAACAAGTGAAATGGATTTCCTCGCGAACGCGATCAGATGCTGATATTTTAGCCCCATCTCAAGATGCATTGCGTTAGCAGTGTGCTGCTTCCTGATATCCTTGTCGCGATGGTGGAAATGAACTGTCGAAACTCATCGCGATACACTTGGTTTTCCTGTGTTTAGCGTTGTCGCAGGGAATAACCCCCCTGTGATTGTATTGTATGCGACCGCTGGTTGAATTGTGGCGGTGCCATTGTGGAGTGGTAGCCGTTTGTTCCGAGCGAATGGTGCCTGCGCTCCACACCGTCCTACCCGTACGGCGACCGGGGAGACAGCTCGTGTTGCAGCTGTGCTTCGATACTCTTCGCATATGACCTGCTACTGCTAATGGACAGGGGCTTCTCGATCCTTCTGAAGATGTTGATCGTGCTCACATCCTCAGTGCTGCGACAGATTGAGGTCTCTCGTCGAGGCCCTGGTCGACCGCGCGTCGATTATAATATCACGCGGTACTCGCCGCACGTGGTGAACTTGATGCTGAGCAAAGGCTTAGGCTATCGAGATTCGAGCGAATACTTCACCAAAGAAGGCCAGGATGCTCACGACTCCGACGGCGTAGCAGAAAAGTAATGCAACCACACAAACAATCGAATGATGATAGAATTTTATGTGTGTGTGTGTATGTGTGTGTGTGCGCGCGCACGCGCGCGCGCAAATGTGGTATATTGATTCCTCTATACTATCTCGAATCGTATTCCTCTTATAGCTGGCTCTTATCGCCATCATAGTCGCCCCACAATTCTTGGCACTGATCACAGCAAGACATTATTATATACTGCTATGTTCCGATGATTTTGTATCGGATGGCCATCAAGTAACGAAGCTGTTTTACACATTAGGGTTCTACTTGCACGCGATTCGAGCCGGTAATAATTCGCAAGTTACTCTTTTCGTCGCAGCAGCAGCGGCAGCAGCAGCCTCCATGTTAGATGGAAGCACAATCTTGGATGGCCTTGAGGATCGATCAATCGTTGGCATTATTATGTGCAAGGAAGTGTTATCTGCTTTTCGGAAAAAACTGCGCCAATTGTCTAGAACTTGCGTAGAAAAAATAAAGCATGATTGTGACCGTCGCACGTTAAAGGGTAAAGGCACTACACACCACCACCACCACCACCATCGAATAAGCTCATTTGACCTCTTTTCATTAGGGAGATGGAGCACACATGTCCAAGATGCGGGAAGTTGTTTTTGTAATATATAGCAATAATAATAATAATAATAATAATAATAATAATAATAATACCACCCAACATGCTGCGAGAGCACCTAAATATAATCACCACGGAATGAAGAACTAACAGTATTTGAGTCAGGATGTTCCTGATGATCATGACGACAACGACGATGATGATGATGGTGCACCCCACTTGCATGATAATCTATGGCAGATTTCGGATTATGCGTGGCAAAGTGAGGTCTGCACAACTGAAGAACATGGTGGAATACCACAATCGATCATGCTTTGGTAAGAGAATGGCCTCTATCTGAAACTACTACTACCAAATCACTTATGTCATCTCTCCCTGTTCTTGATCATCCTCCTTCGTTAGCCCACAGCAATCTGTCCTACCACAAGACTACAACAAACAACAACTGGTCCTCGAAAGGAGGAGGAGGAGGAGGAGGAGGAGGGAGGGGGTACTGCTCACTGATGTATGAACTAACAAGCAACGACAAAGACAACAACAACGAATGGATGATGACAATAATAACCTTATTGCTATTGTTGTTGATGCTGACGATGAGGCTATCAACTACGAGTTTGAGTACCCACAGCTGCTGGCTCGCACCATCGTCTGTACCCTATGTAATTGATGATGGGTGGTATTACCTGTATTCCCAAATTCCATGATTTTAGGGTTAAAGTAACCAAGTCGTACATATGTACTGAGTGTGGCAAAGGTGCTACAACTGCTACTGCTGCTGCTGCTACTACTACTACTACTACCACTACCTCTAATACCTCCTCTGCTTCTAGTTAATGGCCCCCTTGTTCTCCCCTCCCCCCGCCCCCTCTTGATAGTTGAGTGCACGCATTTGATTTCGGTTATTGGGTAGATGTAGTAGTAGTAGTTGTTGTTGTTGTAACAGTGGTAAGTGCAGCAGCAGCAGGAGGAGGAGGAGGAGGAGGAGGAGGAAGAGTGATATGTTCACCGTTAAATGATCGTTGTATTTATCATCATCTTTGTTGATATATGATGATGTGGTGTGGTAACGCAGAGATCTGGAATGGGGGCAGTAGATACGCTCGTGAGCTTCATTACGTTCTGCTGCATCCCTGGCCAAGGAACATCTGTATGTGCTTCGTGACCGAACAACTACTGCTCAACTGTGTGTGTATGTGAGTGTGTGTGTGTGTGTGTGTGTGTGTTGTGCTTGTGAGCGCGCCAATGAGAGTATGGTCGGCCGAGAGGCGTGATATAATACACACACACATCCCATGATGTACTGATACACCGTGTACCCGATCACCTCGTATTGTTTACACAGGGAGGTGACGGTCTTCATCATGATAAAAACACACACACACACACACACACATATATATATATATATATATATATATATATATATATCTCAATATAAATACTCATCGTTATTTGTTGAATGAACTACCTCTCACCACCTCCTCGTAGTCGAGAAGAATCACCAGTCTTTCCCAGGTAGCTACAGCAGCAGCACCTCATCAGGGACACTGGTAGCGGTGATAGATGAGATGAGATACAATTGGCTTGGTTCTATGAAGCGTCGATATGCCCATCATCATCATCATCGTCCTATGCTGCGGTGTTCATACACCCAATCAGATCGAAAGAGGGGTCGCTTTATGGGGAGGCTCGATGCAACATCATATAGGTTATGCCGCATTTAAGAAGAAGAAGAAGAAAAAGAAGAAAGGCGTGGGTGGGGGGGGGAAGGGGAAAAGCTTGAAAAGGGTGCTGGCTGCTATATAGTAGTAGGTAGTAGTAGTAGTGGTAGCAGTTGTAACAGTGGTTGGGGTCAAACCTGCAAGAAGAAGAAGAAGGAGGAAACAACTCTCAGCAATATATAAACACGTATTTATGTTTATTATAAGAGAGAGAGAGAGAGAGAGAGAGCTCTCTCCCCAATCAAGATGTATTATATGAGTAT
The DNA here is from genome assembly GCA_000320545.1 of Bigelowiella natans CCMP2755. Lineage (NCBI taxonomy): Eukaryota > Cercozoa > Chlorarachniophyceae > Bigelowiella > Bigelowiella natans. The sequence continues at coordinate 43,228 of ADNK01002462.1, forward strand.
AATATGTGCTCATATATATATATATATATATATATATATATATATATATATTTATACACACACATAAATATCATTATTATAATCGAAACAGCCCTCTGCATCTCTCTCTCTCTCTCTCTCTCTCTCTCTCTCTCTCTCTCACACACACACACACACACACGCGCGCGCACACACACACACACACACACACACACACATTGACATTCAATCGTGAGTTGTATATGTGCGTATGTGTGTTATGCGTGTGTGTGTGTGTGTGTGTGTGTGTGTGTGTGTACGTGAGTCATATAGTGGTACCATAAACGTGTTGTCCTCTGGCTATTATCAGGTGGTCATCTAAGATCTCGAGCAGTTCCAGCAACACCACAGAAGGCAATTCTTCCAACTCAAACAGCGCGCTCACCGTGCTTCATTGTCCTTTTTGCGAGGACAGACCTGCCCACAAGGTGTTTCTGCTGCTGCTGATGATGATGATGATGATGACGATGACGATGACGTTGGATAAAAGAGCATTAAAAATGCAAGATTTGGATGGTTGAAACTACTTTAAGGGATGATATAAATATATATATATATATATATATATATATATATATATATATTACGGTATTCATACGTGTCTTTACAAACAACATCTGATTAGACATGCGTGTTTTATGTGAATCATCATCATCATCATCATCATCATCCTCATCCTCATTCGTCATCAGAGGTTACAGACGCTGGTATACCACATTCGATGGCACTATAAGTTCTTCCCGAGCAGGTGAAGGCCATGGATGATATTGAAAAGATGTAGTAGTAAAAGTAGTAGATTTTTAATAGGAGAACCGATTTGGAAGCTTTGCCTGCCCTGCGTTCAGAACAAAAATTACCGGAAATATCTCCACCACATCTGCGCGCTTCTGGAACCGCTGCTTGCGGTTCCAACACGCAACAAGAATGCTTCATACCGCTGCTACATAACCATATCCGCGTCATCTGACAGGGGGGGGGTGGGAGGGGGGGGGGCAGACAGTATTCGTTGCTTTTAATAAGCAAGACGTGTGACTGAAAGCACACATCTTCTGAGTAGAGAAATCATGCTTCTTGCGCTGAGGGATAAATCGTCATCATCATCATCATCATCGTCGTCATCATCATCAATCAGGTGCGGAACGTGCCACAAAGCATTCAGCGGGCAGGGCTACTTAGACCGCCATATGAACTATCACCGTCGCGTGAAGAAGCAGGTAGTAGTGCGTGCGTGCGTGTGTGTGTGTGTGTGTGTGTGTGCGTGTGTGTGTGTGTGTGTGTGTGCGTGAGCTCCAGCTGGTGCCATTCGTCTTTGTCAGTGTTGCTAGCATGGACCGTACTCTTCATTGTAAAACAACAAAAGGATGGTTATTCTCCCTCTCTCTCTCTCTCTCTCTCTCTCTCTCTCTGTGTGTGTGTGTGTGTATACAAGTATCATATGACACGTAATTGATTCATATATGTTTACTGCTATGAGCAGAAAGCAAAGCTACTGGAGAGGCAGAGGCAGATGCAACGAACTGTTCCGGCTGCGGACGCTGCGGCTTCATTGCCTTCGTCATCTTCCTCCTCCCAGCATCATCAAAACAACGCCACAGCTGCGCCAGGCAATGGCGCAAGGAGGAATGGGGTCGCCGCCGTCGTAACCGGTGTATACGCATGTGATATGTGCAACAAGTCGTTTCCTGGGCCTTCTAATGTAAGAAGAAGGGGAAGGGGGAGGAGGGTTGTTATTTGGAGAGAAACAGAACTCCTTTCATTATCACACTCAAATGCCTGAATGATAGCTTTGTTGGCAGCCGTCTTTCTCCTCCTTCGTCTCATCATCATCATCATCTTCTTCTTCTTCATCTTCTTCTTCATCATCACCACTTTTTCAGCTTGCAGCTCATATGCTGGTTCACTTCGGGGCGAGGCCGTTTATTTGTCGGAGATGCAATGTAGTTCCTGTTTCTTCTTCTCATCATCATCATCTTATTATTATTTTTATTATTATTATTATTTCTCCTTCTTTCTTCTCATTATTATTATTATTTCCTTCTTTTGAGTGATAATTCTGCGGTGATGATCTGCTGCAACGCTTCATTGGTGATTCTCAGGCCCAGTTCCGCCAGCACGGACATCTAAGATATCATCAGCGTGTGTTCCATCCCAATGACAAAGAAACAGCAGCAGCAGAGATTCTCAAGCTGCCACACAACTGCTCGGTGAGGGTGGTAGTACTAGTAGTAATTGCTGCTGTTGTTGTTGTTGTCGTTATTTCCCCTCTCTCTCTCTCTCTCTCTCTCTCTCTCTCTCGCTCTCTCACGCGCGCGCATACACACACACACACACACACACACACACACACACTCACACAAACATACCTCTCTATACATATGTATATATATATATATATATATATATATATATATATATATTAATATCACACATCGTTCCAATATCTTCAATAGGCGTGTGGACAGCTCCTGAATAGCACCGTAGAGGTCACGAATCATGAGTGCATTCACGGACAGCACCAGGCTATGGCACTCCCAAATTCTGTTAGTGAGGCCAGAGGTAGTAGTAGTAGTAGTAGTTATCGGCATTACTAGTAGAGCTACGATTGCCTTCGATTAAAATGTATTAGGGGAGCTAACTTTTGTAAGGTATATTTTTTATACACACCAACATACACACACACACACACACACACACACACACACAGACACAGACACATATGTGTGTATATGTATATATATATATATATATATATATATATATATAAATGTAATAAATATGTTAGTTTATATAAATTATTATATCTTTAATATAGACTGGTGCTAAATTTGTTTTGGATTTGTAATGTGTGGGACAACGATTTCGTACCCCTCTCCGTTAAGTCTATTCTCTTATTTTCTATCATCATTATCATCACCGGCTGCTTTGCCTTCTCCTCCTTCTTCTCCTTGAATATGGCAAAATAAGATTTACGTGATACGAAACAATGGAAGTGCGAGATGTGTGGCATTTACTTCAAAAACAAACGGGTAGTAGCAGTAGTAGTAGCCGAGTCCACGTCACCATCATCATCATCATCATCATCATCTTCATCATTGTTAGTCAGTATAGTTTCCATCATTCTTTTCACCGATCTGTAACTTGAAATTCGAGTTTATGACGCGCACGCACACACACACACTCACCCATGGAGAAAAAGATGGGGGTGGGGGGGGGGGGGGTGGGGTGGGTCGTCAGGAGCTTAAATAACGTCCCCCTCCTCATCATCCTCATCCTCCTCTCCTTCTTCTTCTTCTCATGTAGGTTCTTGCAATGCATAAGTGGTCTCACTCGTCGCAACCGTTCTGTCCTAAGTGCAAATTCATCTTCAATCAATCGTACCTCAGGTGATAACTAGTGCTGCTGCGATTCTTAGTGCTGCTGCTGATGGTGGTCATGATTGCAATGACCTTCATTTAATGCATACAGTATATAAGCAGGCTGCGGCTACTTCTGCTAGCAATACATTATAGATGTGTACATTTATAGTGTATATATACTGTATGCTGTGTATACTATCGGTGTTGTCCTTCGGCACTCGTATCTAAGTCGCGTCCTTTCAAAACCATCAGAATTTGAGATAAAAACTACTTATGTTATGTTGTTATAATAGAGACCAGGCACGGTCTATTGCTGATGGAGACGTCAAGGGAGTTGTTGTGTGCCCCAACTGGTAGCGATGATAAAAGCGCAATTTTGATTCTATGGCTGCTTCTATGTAGTTTTGAGGCGCAAGGGTGTTGGTTGAAAGGAGTCTGATCGAATAGAGGGAATTGCGACCGAGAAGAGAAGACAATAGCACATATATCACAAGGAGAGAGAGAAAGGGAGGGAAAGGGGAGGGGGGAACAAATACGAGTATCTTCTGAGTAGATATATCGGACACGCCTTTGCCCGTTGTGTTGTTGATCTTGCAGCAACAATTACAACGATGCATTTAACTGCGTGCCGTTCCAAAAGATCTCAGTTCTTGGTGGTAGGAAAAAGGTTTGTTGTTATTATATATATGTACACACACACACACACACACACACACACACACACACATATATATATATATATATATATATATATATGCACATTGTCGATGCTTCTATAAAGTTATTATCTAACACAATGACATCGAAGGAACATATATAGCACACAGCACACAGGCATATTATATATATATATATATATATATATATATATACTATATGTTTCATATATAATACTCTTTTTAAAATAATTTGCCGGTTCAATATTAGAGGTTGATTTTTAAGCAGGATGAGAATGAAATAGACGAGTGAGAATACAATCCGATTCTTGATGAGGATGATGATGATGATGATGATGATGATGATGATGACGCCGCGGTGACGATGATGCTTGCGATCTATCTTCTCCGTATTATGAACCTCACCGTCACACTGCTGGATGCTACTCCTTTCCCAATAGAGCTTTTTATGCGAGCTTTGCAACCGCATTCTGAGCGACAGGACAGGGTTTGGCAAGGTAGTAAGTCGATAATGTTATGTGTGGTAGCGTGTGTTGTTGTTGTTGTTGTTGTTGTTGTTGTTGCTCGGTGTTGATTACTGTGTGAATCCCCATTGCAGCACGTCTTCGCACACCTACACATCATGCCGTATGTCTGCAAGCGGTGCGGAAAAGCATTCAGGTAGTAGCAGCAGCAGCAGCAGCAGTAGTAGTAGTAGTCACATTATATGATGATGATGATGATGATGAGGAGGAGGAGGAGGAGGAGGAGGAGTTGAGCAATAGCTTGCGGCCATTTCTGAGTAGCAGCGTAATAATAGTAGCACCACTTCCCATCGTGCCTTCTTCTTCTTTCTGCTTTCGTCATTCATCGTCGCCATCGTCCTGAAGGGATGCAAGCAACTTCAAGAAGCACATGGACAAAGACAATTGCGTGTCGGGAGCTCCCTCCAGGCCATCATTCATAGTAAGAAAGAAAGGGGAGGGGGGGAGGGCGGAGGGGGGGGACTTAGGAGCGGGTAGGAAGGAGGGAGAGAGAGAGAGAGAGAGAGAGAGAGAGAGAGGAGGGAGGAGTAGA
>ADNK01002459.1:0-80000 GCA_000320545.1 Bigelowiella natans CCMP2755
CATTTCATCCCCTCAAAGGAAGCAAATCAGTTTTTCATCTTTCATCACTCCAGGTTTTTCAGGGACCCGTTGGTTGACCCCGATAGAGAAGGATCTATCTTTCTACCTTCCTATCTATCTCTTTATCCAGAGCACAATTAAACAAGGGGCGGGGGGTCGTCATCATCATCAAGATAAAGCTCATGTTATTTTATGTGTTAGTTACCCTCTGGCAACATCCTTCCGTAAAAAGTCCGACAATTCAGCGCACAGCTCTGTGCCAGTAGGCCCTCCTTTTGTGAGAGCGCAATATACATAATTGTCATCGATGACACACACACACACACACAGACTCACTCACTCACTCACACACACTCACCCAACAAGTCTATTGGCAATTACCAAATACACTTGGTGGGCTTTCCCGGTATGTAATAATAATAAATAATGATGATGATGATGATAATAAGCACTTTGTTTAATTGTGCTCTGGATAAAGAGATAGATAGGAAGGTAGAAAGATAGATAAATTAAGGTATTCGTTTTTCAAATCTAGTAGTCGTGGTAGTATAATTTTTGTAGTTAAATTGTTTTATTGAAAGGAGAAGGAGGAGGAGGGAAAAGAGTGGCAGCAGTTAAAAAATTCGTACGTACGTACGTTTGTACCTCCAACGACAACAAAATGCAAGAGTCTATCGATTTCATTCTCCCTTTCCGCATTTTCTGGCACCTCCTTAGATTTAGCCGACGATATGTTCTGCAAGGCACTGGCCTTTTCGATCAATGAAAGAACTTTGCTTCTCACTTTCACTCCATCCTCTAGCTGCAAAAGCAAAATAAGACTATTATGATGATGACGACGTGACTTGGGATAAGTAGGAGGAGGAGGAGGAGGGTGAATAGGTGTGAAAGTTACAAAGAAGCAAATACTTCACCTCCTTAAGGAAAAGGGCGTTTTCCTTGACGCCTTTAATGCCGAACGTGGCAGGTTGAGCCCCCACAGCGATGACTATTAAAAGTGGGGGAGGAGGAAAAATGTTGGGAGGAGGAGGAGGAAGAAGTGGAGGAGGTGTATCATGGGCTTGTTCCATGATGCTAAAAGGTGCTAACATCATTACTACACGTAGAAGAGTTACACGTTAGCACTGCTATGGGAACGATTCTTTCGTCTTCCCTCCTCATTCTGCGCACCACAAGGCAAATCAATGGATGATCTCCTATTATCAATTACCCAGTTTGTCGTATGGAATCTCTACGCCGCTGTCGGTGTCGCCCCCGAGGCTGCATTTTACGGTTTTATTTCTAAAGTCCACATTCTCGCACGTGGCCTGCACGTAGCGGCCCCGTTCTTCTCCGTTTTTAACGACAGCATGCCTGACACTTTCTTGAATGTTGGAGTGAGAGACGGTTCCAGTAGCACTTCCAGCTAGCACTAGATGATAATAAGCATAATGAATGTGATCAACATACTACTCCAGTGAGTTTTTGGTAGACTACTGTATATCGTGTGATTGAGCTTATTTGTAGATTGAGCATGTGCAATCGAAAAGAATGATAACAATGATGTCCGCGCTGCCCTTGTTCTCGTTCGCATGGAAAAGGTATTATTACATGGAGTGTAGAAAAAGTAAGGTCTTGGAGAGACGACTGTTAGGTCAACATCTTCTAAATTTAGCTTTCGGATTAGGCTCATAGCCCTGAAAATTATGAGAACGTAGTCATGCACCGCCACCATGTAGCTTCCACAATCAATCAGCCTGATCACGCACTACTATTACTACTGGAATACATACCCCCATCCTGACCCCAGGACTACGAGCTTTTGCTTTGGCACATCACCATGAGCGGTAGGTACGCGTAGCCATTTAGGAGGAATAACATCGTCGAAGTCATCGTTGATGTATAGACTAATGGCGTACGACCCACCCACCAGAGTGGCAGCACCGAAGCCAAGACGTCTCAAGCTTCGAGGTATTGCCAACAACGAAGACAACGAAGAAGATGACATTCTGTGCCACTATAATCTGGACGGTTGATGTAGAGTAATCTCAGATACTACAACGCACATTATCAGGGGGAAAGAGAGAGAGAGAGAGAGAGAGAGAGAGAGAGAGAGGAAAGAGAGAAAGACAGAGTAGAAGGAGAGGATAGGAAAAAGAGGCGAGGAGAAAGAAACAGAAACGGAAGGAAATAAAGGGACAGGAAAAGAAGGGACGGGAAAAGAAAAATAAAACAAGAAAAGAGAATATAGAATGAGCAAAACGGAAGACACTGGGAGGGGTAAAGGCGCGAAAGGATGAAGCGATCGGACAGGTGAATTTTGATCACTCTCTATGGCAGCGTTTTTGTGGAAAAAAAGTTCTACTTTTATTTACAACTTCCCAAGTCTTAGCGCAAAAATCCATTGCATTTCTGTCAGTCTTCCACTCAGTTGATTTGGGACACGTGGTCAGAGCTCGCAGTAAAATCATGTTGAAACAAACCTTCTGCATTCAATCAATGCGACAACAACTTTAACTTCCGATGTGAATGATTTGCAGTGGACGTCCTGACGAACGACGTGAAAAATGCATTTGCAGTACACATCGGCGGCATGGTTCTGCTTAAGTCGCACTAACAAAGTTCCATGCAATTCAGCATTTTCTGGTTGGACGCTTTGACTTCGGTATTGATTAATTCCTACGAAGATGCTCTTCTTTGAAAAACGTCAATCGGACTTTTTCGACGAGGTTTCGGATGAACCAGCGCGTGCACATTGTTGAATGGCTTGTTCGCGCTTGGAAACATTGAATTGCACACGCGGCTTTTGTGTCGTGTGCCACTCAGACGGGAAAGAGTCTGTCCAGAGAGTGTCCTTTGACTTTCACTGTGCATCAAAAAGTGAACGAGGTGACACCACGCACACACGTCGCACATGATGTTGATGCTGACGTGGTTTGATGCGTGTCCGTCAGGCTTGGTCATTGCAAGTTGACCTCATCGCGCTTGTCGAGAGCTTGTGTGAAGTGAGTCTGGAAGTGTGGTGACGTTTTCCCCCCGCACCAGGCAACAGCAACAGCTCACATCAAAAACGTCGAAAGTGACAAAGGCTGAGGTGCGCGCAAATCGATCATTGCGCTAAATTGCACACCTTCAAGTGCAGCAGCGAAGCATGCAGCGTGTGCAGTTTCACGTGTGTGACGACAATTGCACGGTTCTACTTGCGCACAAGCAGCACCGTCTTGGTGCGCATTGCATTGTTGCTAGATTGGAGCACGCACACCAAAATCGCACCATCAGATTCGCAGCAGCAAGGCTAGAAGGCCGAGTGTGCTTTTTGAGTGCACGCATTTATTGGAAACGTGTGTGTCGAAGTGAATGGCACAGCAGGTGTCCTGACAGTGCACGCAGGACAATGGACACAGTGCACGTTGCATCACATGCATGATGTGCGTCAGCTAGACAGTGCACACGGTTCCATCATCACAATGACGATCAGTCCCACGCGTCTGATGAATCACATCGCCATGTTGCAGAAATTTCTGCAGTTGTGCATGCGTTTTTCACCAATGTCATCGACTGTGAGAAGACGATTAGGCGTCACATCAGAATGGAACATAGGAATGCAGATGTAATGACAATTATCTCCTATTATTCTCCAATTCATTCTTTAAGCGTTGGATCTCAGCGAGAAGATCGGCATCTCCAGAATCTTTGGTACCACTATTTCCACTTCGCGGCCTCATCATATCACTACTACCATCATTATCGTATTGCCATTTTTCTCTACCACCTCGGAAGCTTCTTCCTCCTTCCTCATAACCATATTCACTCATTCCTCCTCCTCTTCTGCCACCAAATCCTCCTCCTCTTCTCTCATAATAATCATCCCTTCCACGATTGTCGAATCGCAAATTATCTTCATATCTGTTTCTATCTCGATATCGTCCCCCTCCACCTCCTCTGCGACCATATCCTCTTCCTGCTCATTTACAACATACAATTTAATTTTAGAAAAGTACTCAAAAATCGAAACAAATTAGCACGACGGAGTGCATTACTTGGAGAAGGTAATCATTGGTTAGATATACTGAGTCACTTCCTCCTCCTCCTTCTCTTCCTCCTACCACTACTAACTACATATACTACTCCCGCTGCTGCTTCTCTACTTCTTGCTCCCCACACTACCCATGATTGACCCTATTTTAGGTACCTCCTCCTCCTCCTCTTCTTCCTCCTCCACCACCACGGCCACGCATACGTGTTAGGGTTTCCAGTTGATCAGGAACCTTTAATAAACATCATAGCAGGTAGTGAGCATGCATAATATAGCATTTATTTCTGACTGTGTCGTCTGCATCGCCATATTAATATAACGACTCATTTAGATGATGTTCAGGTGCTGGGTTCCCTTCATGGGAAAAAGGATTCGAATCCTCCTTCTTCATGACCACTACTGTAGATATCAGTTCTAATTATAATCACCTCCTGTTTGCTCTCTTGGAGGAGGTTAAGGAGGTCTTTTGCCTGTTGTTTGTAAGTAAGTAGCACCATCGAGAAAGAAACAATAAGACATGTCGGAGGGGGAGTAGGTGCATATGTGTAGAATGTTTTTCTTGATATGCTTTGATAAGACGGTGTTACAGCTATTTCTTTTGTGCGCAGATTTTGATGCTAATGTGATGACGACGAAGATGAAAGACGATAATGATGATGATGATGATGATGATGATGATGATGATGGCTATGGTAATTACAATGGGCGTGTTTTCGTGATTCATAAACGATATAGCAATTCCCGTCTTGCCGGCTCTCCCTAATTATAGGTAAGAACATGAACATGTTGGTACTTTTGTGCATTCATTCTTACGACAAATTGCAGGCGACAGAAGGATTGTGATAATGACATTTGAAAATTTACATGATAATGAGATTGAGGAAAAAAGAAGAATCATCATCCATTGTCTACAATCAATGTCAGAAGTACATGATGAACACTGCAAATAATGGCTACTACTGCTGCTACTACTACTACTACTACTACTACTACTACCTGTTCTGCCGATTCGATGTACGTACTCGTCTATTGTATTTGGAAGGTCGTAATTGACCACGTGCGACACATTGGGAATGTCCAAGCCACGAGCAGCAACGTCTACAATGAAGAGAGAGAGAGAGAGAGAGAGAGAGAGAGAGAGAGAGAAAGAGAGAGGAAGTAGTTAATAGCAGAAAAGAAAAAAGGAAGACGGACAAGAACGAGAAGCGATAACATTATATGAATTCTTGACTGAGAATACACCCTCCGCATTCCTCCTTCCGCTGCTTTGGCTACTATTAATTCTACTACGGATGAGGCTGCTGCTGCTACTACTTACTACCTGTGGCCACCATTATGCTAGTACGGCCGTTCTTAAAGTTAAAAAGGGACCGATCGCGTGCGTTCTGGGATTTGTCACCTACAATTGGTGAAAGCAGACATGAGTGTGAGTCGTGGTTGCAGTATTAAAAGCTCCTAACTCGCACCCCATTTCCACGGAATAGTAATAACAATATAATAATGATGCAATGATCTTTATAACAAGAATAATCATGCACTCGTGAACGGCCCGAGAGCTGGTAACAACACTACCATGAATTGCAGAGACTCGTTGCCTGTTCTCGATGAGAAAGCGCTCTAATCGATCGACTCCCGACTGATGACGACAGCGAGGATGAGATTTATCATTACAATCAACATGGTATCATGTTGTGGTTGATGATAATGATGACGATGCGGAAAATAAGAAGAAGCAAAAACTCATACAACACCTTTGTCTTGCAGAATATTATTGCCTGCTTGAAATCAGGGAGGCACTGTAGCAAAGCGTCCTAATAAATACGAACAAATACGAGAACAAATATAGCCAAAATTTATTTACATATACAGTATGCGTTGGGTGTACATTAGATATAACAGATCTCTCTCTCTCTCTCTCTCTCTCTCTCTCTCTCTCTCTCAAACCTGTTTCTCGAATTCCTGGATGAAGCGGACATCCTAAAAAAATAGAGGACAGAGCATATTACCAACGTGCGTGTTGTGTATGCGCAATGGCTTCCATTGTCTAAAGATGAAACGCTATTCCTGTTGTGCGTATGATGATGCTTAGCATCAGATTGCCATTTCTTCTTCTTCTTTTTCTTTTTCTGATTATAAAAACCTGTGTGATGAGATCCGTTGTGGAGCCAACCCTTCCAACAGTGATGAAAACATAGTTCTCCAGGTATCTATATAGTAGCGCTATTGTTATCATTTATCTGTAGATAACATCCTTACCACTCATCGTTATCATTATCATCATCATCATCATCATCATCATCGTTGTCGTCGTCGTTATCGTCGCCATCATAAAAATCGTCATCGTCATAAGAATGAAGAACTGACTGTGCTGCCATCCTCTGGATCTCTGAGGGGAAGGTCGCCGAGAAAACCATTGTTTGCCGCTGCCCCTTTTCAGTCATATCACTGTACGCGACGATATCTTCAATTTGGGGGGCAAATCCCATATCCAGCATCCGATCTGAGATGTCGCAACCACAAATTTGATTATTATTATTAACATGCTCGATATAGTAGTAGAGAAAATAAAACTAGTCTTTTGCTCGTATTTATCTCTCCTTATATAATCTAAGGATGCTGCTGGTTTGCTGTAAGAAAGAGTACAAACCTGCTTCGTCGAGTGCAAGATAGCAAATATTTGACATGGAAACTGCTCTGCTTTGGATGAAATCGTTGAGCCTGTGATGATGATGATGAAGAGAGAGAGAGAGAGAGAGAGAGAGAGAGAGAGAGGGGGAGAGAGAGAGCACGCATGTATGCAGCACGTCAGTTTTATCGATGACGATAGTGAATGACGATAGTGATGATTAATGATGATGATGATGGTGATGATGTTGGTGGTAATGATCAAAGTTGGTACCTTCCCGGGGTTGCGATTAGAATGTCGCATCCTCTTGACATAGCTCGCAGCTGTACATCTCGACTTTGGCCACCTAATCAATCATCATTACTATTAACAGGTGTAGGGATGCGTGTGTGTGTGTGTGTGTGTGTGTGTGTGTGCGTGCGTGTTGGCGTTATTCTTTTATTATAGCTCTATTATTGCTATCCCCTCAGAAAGGCACCTGCCTCCTAGGTCCGTGCACGAACGACACGGAAAGAAGACTAACTACTTACCGTAGGCTGTGCAAACGGAGATGCCAGATTTGTTCGAAAACTTACGAGCTTCCTCGTGAATCTGGTTTGCATATAAAACATTAGTTTGCAATCGGTCAATGCAGTTGCTCAAGGAGGAACCAGGATGACGACGGGGGCCTATATACCTGTCTACAAAGCTCTCTTGTTGGCGTTAGAACTAGAGCTAGAGGACGCAGAGCTTCCCTGAGAGAGGAGAGAGCATGCATATATTTAGTACTTCATCTTTGTTGTTAGTCTTCACACAATACACTTATGTACATCCAAAGCTCAGTAAAATGCCGAATTATCGTCACAACAACTTTGATATAGATCCGCTATCAACAATCCTTCTACTGTTATCATTGGGGGAGAATACAACCCGAAATTACGCCTGGATCGCTGCCTGGGGCCCGACGGTTTGAAATGAGGAGATTCAAGAATACCTGATAGCGACATTGTCTAGTAGATCAATATACTGCCGATTGAAGGAAGAAAAAGAAGAAGAAAAAGAAGAAGAAGTGTGAAGAATGTATATGCTGCAATGATCTTACGTTGCATGATGGGTATTAAGAAGGCAGCTGTTTTTCCAGATCCTATATAAGTAAGTCGCAGTATTAGTACAGCAATGATCGCCATTGTTATCCTGGTGTTGTGCATCACCATCTCTGTTATAAATATATAAACTACTTCTTCTGCTGCTACTACTACTACTACCTGTTTGGGCACAACAACAACAACAACTACTACTACTACTACTACCTGTTTGGGCACAAGCCATGATATCCCTTCCTTTCACTGCATTGGGAACAGCATTCTTCTGGATGGGGGTAGGATCGGAGTATCCCAGTCGATCGACATTACGCATTATCTATCAACGGTTAAAAGAAGAATGAGGAGGTTTTTATCACGCATTATCTATCGAAATTAAAATGTGGAGGAGGAGGATGATAAATCAATTGAGAAGAAATAGCAATATGTGGAAGGAGATGCAGATGTTTCATCATTATCCACTTTAATTTTTCTCTAAAAAAATGTGATGTGTACTGTATTCATCAGTAAAACGTATCATGTAAATATTGTCAATGTGTGTGTACACGATGATGATGATCACGGATTGATGATGATGATGATGATCATCTTCTTCATCATCATCATCATCATATGCTACCTACCTTTTCGTGAATGCCTAATCCTTTGAAAGTGTCCACTGCTTCTTCAGGGTCTGTGCCTTTGACCGATACCTTTCCAATTTTTATCGCCATTGTTGTCATCATTATCGCCATTGTTGTCATCATTATCATCCCCATCACCACCAGCACAATCATCACCACTACTATCACCAAACACATCATTTCTATCCATGCACGTAGTCACCTCTATTTCCTCGTATTTTGAGTAATCAATTCCCGAACTTGTTTGATTGAACAACTATTCATGAAACCAATAAGTATGAGTGAGCGAAGGGTATTGTATGCACCCTATTGTGTTAGTATCATCATGTGAATCGTACAGGATCAGAACACATTATGCATAGCATAGCATAGCACAGCATACATCCTCCTCAGCTGTTTCGGGCACTTCTTCGGCGTCGTCATCGAAAGCGGATCTATTTCTCGGAGAAGCGCGTGTTCGGAATCCACGGACAGCTAAAGCCCCCTTATTGTCTGGTTGAATAGTAATATCCTCAAATGGTAAAAGTGGTGATGATGATGATTTGTGTGTCTGAGCCTAATTGCCCGTCGTCGGCTATTTGTGTTTTGGTGGAGTGGCAACGAAGAGAGTGCTTTTCATGATTAATTCGCAACCAAATGAGAGCACATATCAGACAGTACCTCCGATGCTCGTAAAGCCTCGAATATCCCAAAGCTTAAGGCTGGTGGTACTGCGTAATCTTGGAAACGACACATACTGAGTGGGTGCCACCGGTGTAGTAGCGAGCGTTCGAGTTGCAGGGCGGGAGAGTAAGATACGATGAATACAGGATGAAGAGGCTACATGCTTCTGTGATGAGTTGACGAGGAGACGTGTCGCTGTGGTGCGTCCCAGCATGATGCAGGTAGAAGTGTTTGTGGTGTGTGGGTTCGACGGGCAGGGGGTGTTTGGTCGGTCGGATGTAAATTGATGCCCAGAGAAGAATCAATCCCGAAAATGTTGCAACTAGATGAAAACGCCTGTACCATCTTCCTAAGACATGAAAATCTGATTGCAGCAAGTCATGATCACCAAAGTTCAATTCGCAAATCCTTCGTGCTTGTTCTGAATCGTCCTCGTTCCAGAGGGTAAGACGGGCTATTCATGTCGCAGCTATTGTGCACAATTGATCGAAAAGACAATTGTAGGCCGAAGTTATTCTACGACCTGTAAATCCGGTTAATTCGTAGAATATGCCAACGGATTACGGGAAGAAACTTCGGCCGTCATAAGATGAAATTCAGGACGTTTGCGTGGTACGCACACCCTTTTCTGGTCTCAAAATCACCGAAATTAAAGGCCGCGATCAAGAAAAGTACGATGTTCAGCAAAGCCCAATGTCGCAAATGTAAATCCCAATAAATTCTATCTTTCATACCAAGATGTTCGAAAAAGATGTAGCTTCTTGCATATCTCCGCCTTGAAAATTTGTCTGGAACTTCCAGCATATTAATGAAAAAAGCAGGGCCAATAATTAACGGTGACATGCATTTAGGAACATCATGCCGACCCTTGCGCCTGTCCTTCATGAAGACACAAATTACAGGCGATTATTGCGATAAATCAGGTAAGAATGATGTCTTAATATAAAAACCAAGCATCCGCGGGCCTCGCTCTACCCCAACCTTCTTCCCGGTGTGCACAACAAAATATAGACCCATTTGAAAGGATCTTTGGTAGACCCGAGGCAGAGAAATCGGGGGGGCATCCAATTACTATAGGGGTCCAAGATGAAGCGCAATGAGATGGCACAGCCGCCCCCGAGCGCCACTACAATGGGAGGTGCATACGGCACAATGTCCGAACAAAGCAGCTCCAAGAGGCATAGATCCTCTGCGAGTCCTTCAAAGTGCCTACATGTGCGTGCATTACCAATGTATTGCACGGAGCATGAGCTGACGCAGCTTTTTGGCGCTTTCGGGAGGGTTGATAAAATTTTGATTATGACCAATAAGCAGCAGGCTTTTGTTCAAATGGATTCAGTAATGACAGCCACCAATGTGGTCAACCATTTCGCGGTCTTCCCAGCCGTCATTAGGTGATAATTTAGTTTTGTCCTGTGTATATTAATTTGTGGAGCCATCTACATGTTTTCGGATTCAGTTGTAAGCGCAAATGTGTGATATGCTTTTTCTCATTATTTCAGGAATAAGAACATCCACGTTCAATATTCAAACCACCAAGAACTGTCGTCCTCTTCCTCCAACCAGAGTAACTCTGGAATTCCCGCTAATTCGATCCTTATGGTTTCGATCGAGAACGTCCAAGCCCCCATCACACTCGACAACTTGGTGACCGTCTTTAAGACCTATGGCTCAATTTTAAGAATTGTGACTTTCCTCTCTGGATTCCAGTATAAAGCACTGATTCAGATGGGGAGCATCGAATCGGCAGCCGCTGCAAAAGCAAATCTCGAAGGAAAAGATATGTTTCAAGGATGCTGTACGCTCCGAATCAACTTCTCCAAATTACAACAGCTCAAGGTCACGAATTGCGGACCTAAGAGCTGGGACTTCACACAGCGCGCGGTGATGGATCAGCAACATCAACCAGCATTTGGGATGGTGCAGCAACTGCAAACTTCTGTATATGGCAACTACTCCTTGAATCCATACGAACAGAAGGACATGCTTGGTCACTTAGGAGGATACGATCCCATGAACAACCCATATGGACTAGGGGGGGGGCTGGGAGGAAATCAGATGGGGATGGGAGTCATGTCGAGGACAGGTGGCCAAGTGGGCGCTGCTCCTAACGGCAATATGCGCGGAGTAAACAGCCCAGTTCTCTTGGTTTCCAACCTTCCGGAGGATGGGACTATCAAACCCATAAATCTCTTCAACTTGTTCAGCTGCTATGGTAACGTCCTTCGGGTCAAAATCTTGTATAAGAAGCTTTCTACCGCACTGATCCAGTTTTCCTCTCCATTGGGGGCGAATCTAGCAAGACGACATCTAAACGGAGTAGAATTGGGAGGAAGAATGCTAGATGTGAGAAGCTCCAACTACCTAACTGTCAGGCTGCCAAAGGACGAGGACGAAGATTCTAAGCATCTCAACGCGGATTACACCACCTCCCCCCTCCATCGGTTCAAAATGGGCCAGCTGTACAATCAAAAGAATATATTCGCACCCAGCACGGTGCTGCATATTTCTAACATCGATCCTGAAGTGAAAGTGTCTTCAATCACATCGCTCTTCGGGGGTTTGGGTATAAGGGGGTTTGAGTGGCTCGTAAATACAGCAAGCGACAAGAAAATGGCGTTTGTGCAGCTAATGAGTTTATCGAATGCTCTACAGGCAGTAATGCATCTGCACTCAACCCCCCTCAAAGGAACTCCTATCCGAATCTCGTTTTCAAAACAAGATCGTACAGTCACTCCGTTGCAGCAGCAGCAGCAGCAGCAGCAGCAGCAGACTGGAGGAGAGGGCACTGAAGAGAAAGTACCAGATCAAGCAGCAGTTGCACCTACTACTGCTACCACCACCACTACCACCACAAATTCCGTTGGAAGCAGCAATAGTCAACCCAGTAGCCATTCGACGATACCACCTGCTGATCCTACCGCAGCCGCCGCTGCTGCTTCTCCTGCTCCTGCTGCTGCTGCTGCCACAACTCCCAAGGAGCAAAGTGATGCTTCAGTTCAACCAGCAGAACAATCAGCATCTGCGGGACAGTTGTGATTGGAATATAATAGTAGCAATGCGCAGATCATGCACGCTCTACAATAGGTTTATTTTCTTCATAACTCTATTTTCCACAAGCACGCATCAGCAATAATTCTTTCCCTTAAATGTAATATGTGAGTGGGCATGACTATGCGCCACATACAACAGCTATTGAAGACTATAGACACAGTATATATAATATATATAATTGTGAAGTCCTTTTTGTTGCGTTGCGCCCAAATGTGCCGTGCAATGACTGCCAATAACCTCAGTAATAGCACGCACGCACGTGGCCGGCATGCTATAAGCACATACGTAGCATCGATAGAATAATTGTGAGCATGAAAGCGCTAAATCTAGAAATGGCTGCGCCACGTACTCTACCGATCGAGTGAAGTGTTGCTTTGCACGTGTGGCCAGTTGTGTGTGACAACTTCATGATTTTACAACCTACGTACACGTCTGCGCTATCCACACCCTCTGTATTGCCTGTCATGCACTACTAGTCAACATGCTGGCTACATATAGGCGTGCGCGCGTATAGCCTGATCCTAGTCAATAACGAACGCAAGATATGGCTAAATATGCTCTAAATGCTCACAGTGAGACGACAGCAAATGTGCACGATGCAACAGTACATGTAAAATGGGGCTACGTTTATTGCTCATGCATCGCACGTTGAATGTATGTTAAATTTTGACTCATCGTGATCATGATATATGCGATAAGTAGACATTTAAATTTTACGAACGCGGTCTAGTTTCTGCCGTGCATCTTTAGTAAGAGATCGAAACGTAAGACTGTAGCGGATGTCCGTTTTATGATGCCTTACAGCATGGCGAAGATCATATCGTGACATTCCACTGAGTACGTAAAGAGAATTCTTTGGCACTTCTATTGCCTGTATGGTTGAAAGACTAAAGTTTTTACTTGAACCACTCGTAGCACCCAACAGGAGCGTAGTATCTGCGTTGAGGCTAACACCACAAATTATTTCTTGAAAAGAAGGACGGTTGTCGAAATGAAATCCCAAAGTTTGTTCCTTCGTATACTTGTTTAGGAACAATTGGTCAATAGGGGCAGGGCTCCTTTGCGAGTGTTGATGACAGCTGTACTTATTCAGGTCTTTTATTTTCAAAGCACTCGCCATTGCTTTCTGTCCTAGCTTCTTGAAAAGTAAAGGCATTGCAGTGCGAGACTTTACCTTGTATCCTGGTTGGGAATACTCAATTCCATATGTGATGTGTACCTTTCGATAATATGAAAATAAGCTTTATGCAATAATCAAGTCTGAGGGCAGTACAGGGCACATGATGTTACCCTGCCATCGTTCTTCTCTGAAGGATACCAAACTTTGATCGATTCTATGTGAGCCAATAATTTTTTCTCTTCTTGTGGGGTAATGAAATCGTGAATTATGTGAAAACCGAAAAGCTTAAGATTCTGCTTCGCGAGACTCTTCCGTGCAGCTTCATACTCCTCTTTAACCTTCTCATCGCAACCGAACATCGAACCCCTAGTCGCCCTCTGGTGAAATTTGAATTGGAAGCTTTTTGCGACGACTTCTGCAGCTTTTGGGGTCAATAATGAAGCTTCCTTTGGAGTTCTTTTCCTATGTTTCTTAACTTTGGCTTTTTCCCTATCAAATGATCCTCGTGATGATAACTCTCTTCGTTTTCTCAACTCTTGGGACCGCTCTCGCGCCTTCGATCTCAATCCGTGTTCCTAAATACCAAACGTGCAACATTGCATATAAAGAGTTTCGCCTAGAATGAATAAATAATACCCTGTATTTCGAGTAGGAAGCACCATGTTGAATAAGCATCAAACGCTTTCTATTAGTCCAACCACTTTGGCATGATATTTTTTGCCATGCAGCAGAGAATAGCATTGGTGCTTTGAGTGTATCGCACAAAATTACCAACAGTACCACCACCAAGGCCTGTATTTTTTGTGTGCCTTTTCGGTTCAGAAATTTTTTGTTGTAATAGCTACTGCGGGATTTGTTGGGAGAACAGGATCGCATGAATCTCCCTTGATCTACCACCCACTAACCCTGATCACCATGTCCTCCACAGTTCTGCTGGTTTGTTGTATCTAGTACAGACTCAATGCAACAGGATAGTCGTTTTTTTGGGGGTAGGAAGATCGATTGAAGTGTCCCTCCCTCCTCCTTTAGTGTTCGTTTCTATCCGAAGTTGACACCGTGGTCCTTTTCATGCCGACGTGCGTTCCGACTCCATGCTTTTACTTATATTCATCTCTTGTTGGGTTTTTATAGCTACGACATCTCGTCAAGGAATGTTTTCTCCTAGTTTCAGCGTCTCAGGTTAAAATTCCCCTGCTTTTTCGCTCGAAGAAGATAGCGCGAAAGCTTTCTCGGCACATAATTCAGAATGGCTTCCGAGTCGCTCGGATTCGTGCGAGGGAGAGAGAGCGAAAGAACATGAACTAGCCCTAACTTGTTGAAATGATATGAATCGCCAGTTATCATGAAAAAAACGGAGATTGAACGCAATGAAAGCTCAGGACCAAAGGGGAGTGGTGAGAAAACGAGCTGTGCGCGGAAGAGGAGGCCAAAAACAATGGAGGGGAATTCCAATTCCGCAGCCTTTACCGCTCTATGGAGGGGACTTTCAGGAGATGCTCAGAGCGCAGAGATTGCAGTCAAACTGCTATCCGATAAACAATTGAATACAATGAGGAGGGCAACGTTCGCTCCTGCTCTACGGGCACTAGTGGGTCTTAGAGCCGCGGCGGTGGAAGCGGCTCTTTCTGGCGCTTTGGCTAGCTACGGAAAAAAGCCTTCGTTTTCTTCTTCAGTTAGAAGCCCCTCACAACAAGTCTCCCGTTCATATACAATGGGTGAAAGCGTATCTTCCACATGTACGGAGGAGCGGCCAGAAGAGGCTGAGCTTCTTGCTGCCAGCAGTTCAGATTCTGAGCTCCTCGACGCAAAGGTCGTCTCCAATCTCAACGCAAGGTGGAAGCAACGGTGGGCCTTCGTAGATGCTATCAAAGGCCAAGCTGAGAATAAAAGCGACGGTAGTTTTGATTGCGAAATGGAAGATCTCAAGTCGAAACCTAGCTTAGGAGTGTTAGAAGAGCAGCCCGCCCCCATCACCCCTCCACCCGCATCCATTGTTGTCTCGCTTGGGTCTGGGTTCGATATGCGATGCTCCTCCCCTGACGACAGAGAAATAATAAATAGTACAAACCGAAATAAGCGTATTCAGTGGATCCGGGTTGATCGAAGATGCGTACAGGAGCTCCAAACGCCTTTTTGCCAGGCGGTAGGGTGCGGCTGCATATTCATCTCTGGCGATGTGTGTGCAAAAGAGACGTCCAGGAAGATAACTAAATCCCTGCGTGCTTGGAGCAAATTGATGCTGGCGTCCTTATCTAATGATAGCGGGTCTGCCTCATCAGTGAAGCTAGTTTGGTTGGCAGAAGGGCTGTTTGAGTACCTCACCCTACCACAGCAAGAGCGCCTCCTCAGGTCGATATCAGCGAGTTCCCGCACCATTGAAGCAAAGCTTGCGCCGAGAATTAAGATGGAGACAAGGATTGTCCTGCCTCTTCTCTCACCCCACCTAGAGGGTGTGAAAGGGATGCGGTTCGGATGGAAGTTTTCTAAGGTGGTAGATAATAATAATATACCCTCCATGTACGGACGATTTGCTCCTTCTAGCAAAATTGGATTTGAAACAACATTAATATACAAAAACATAAAAAACTATGTATGTCCCAGCTGTTTGTCAGGCTTTAATTGCGTAAGTATTTCGTGAAATGATATATTACTAATGGAAGCCGTGATCATCATCAGTAGAGTAATCCACCAAAGTCTCCTCACACACACACACACACACACACACAAACACTTGTTGTGTCTCTTCTTCTTATCACCATATGTCGTGTCGTGATCCATCGCTTAGAACGTGCCATGGTCTGTCCTGAAGGAAGAGGGCTGGAGCACAGTCGCCGTTAAGGGCTGCAGTAGCACTAACACCAATCACTGCAAGAAGAAGCAGCAGCAGCATTCATGGGGAACTTTGCTTGAGGCCTTCAGGGTAAACAATGTGAGGATGATGACAACAGCAAAGGAGGGCGCTGCAACCCTAAGTCATACCGCAGCAGCGCCGAGCTTCGATCATAAACGTGAAGGAGAAGCGAAGTCAAAAGCAGATGCAAGCATCGACTCTGAGACGTGGATCGCGAAGCCTTCCGAGACCCGCTTCACAGCCTCCGGTGTGGAGATCTGCCTCGCACACAACTATGCTCTGAACGGGTGCGCCGAGTCTAGAATGGGACGACCGTGCTTGAAAGGGCGACAAGGCCGTTGTCCATTGGACCATGATCACTGCCATCGGTGTGGAAAGAAGGGCCATAGCGCAAAACGCTGTATTATGGCAAGAGCAACGACGACAGCGGATGTGATGACAGTAGTAGCAGCAGCAGCAGCAGCAGCAGCAGCAGGCTCCAAGGAAGTTAGAGGAAGAACACAGAACGAGATTCAGCATTCCAGTCACGACGAGGACAGGGAGGAAGAATATGATAAAAAGCAAAGAGGGGGGGGGGATATCAAGCTAGATCAGCAAGGCCGAGCCTCCTCCTCCTCTTCCTCCTACTATATATACGCAGTAGGAGGGAGAGTGAGAGGCAGAACTATTGGCACGGTTGAACGTTTCTCCGTTAGCAAAGGTATATGGGAGACCTGTGCACGAATCGCAGAGCCTCGTGGCAGTTTGGCCATGGCGGCCGTCGGAACGCAAGTATTTGCCATTGGTGGTAGCGGCATCGCAAGCAATCTAGATTCCTGTGAATGCCTCGAAACATCCCTCAGCGACGACCTAAAGACTCCATGGCAAAAATGCCCTACGATTGGCACGGCGCGTCACGCTCTCGCAGCGACTGAAAGCGGAGGGAAAATATGGGTCGTTGGCGGCTGGAAGTATGGTGATCAATCGAGCGGTGAGACTGAATGTCTTGATCTCAGGAAACACTTTGAGACGAATGCCAGCAACACCAACAGCGAGGGGGGCGCGGGACGATACTTCTGGCGGCCGTGCTCCTCCCTGAACGTCGCGAGGAAATTGCATGGGTTGACGAGTCTTGGCGGGAAGCTTTATGTGTTTGGCGGCATGGCGGCCAATTCGTTCAAACCACTAAGCAGCGCTGAATGCTACGACCCTCAGTCGGACAAATGGGGCCCCATACGAGATATGGTATGATACATATAGTTGGCTACTACCGTGCTTGTAGTGGTTTTGGTGGGTGATGATGATAAGGTGATAAGGCTCATAGTGGTGGCCAATATGTTTATCCTACTGCTGATGAGTCATGATAAGAAAATATACTTTGTTTTCTCTTTCATTTCATGTATATGTTCTCTCTCTCTCTCTCTCTCTCTCTCTCTCTCTCTCTCCCTCACACACACACACACACACACACACACACACACGCACACAAGCACGCATACGTACAATTTACGAAATTGATTATACATGATGCAGCCCTCGGGAGCTCGCTGTTGCGCTACGCGTGTGGGAGGTGCGATCTACATCATCCTCTTTGGCGAAGCTCCGGAGTTCGGGGTGCTCCGCTACGACGTCAAAGCCGACCGATACGAAAAGCTAGCACGCCTTCCCATCGAGAAGTGGTTTGGGTTCTCCTGTGCCGTGGTTGGTGACCGGTATGTGCATGTACTAGGAGGAAAGAGCAATGGCAAATGGATAGGATGCCATTACTGCTATGATACTCAGGAGGACAGCTGGCAAGAGCTGCCCGGAATGCTTGCTCACCGTCGTAGGCTAGGCGTAGTTGCTGTGGCTACAGTAGTCACCTCTGTTTCTCCCCCTCCTCCTCCTCCTCCACCTCCTGTCTCTAGAGACGTGGTTGCAGCTGTCCAAAACAAGGGGGGGGGGACTGGAAAGAAATGAATGAATATTTGATGATTTGCTTTGCGTGACTGATCTCTACATTTTAAGTAAAACGTATATATTGTCTTGCTATCAGCCTATGGCTTTCTGTTATATCGTTTATATTGCTCATAATATGGTCAATAAGCACGCTATGTGCATAGCATTACAACGTCGTATAAATTATATGCTGTAAATATATTAATATACATATACATATAAATATATATTTATGTTTGTGTGTGTGCTGATATATTTATGAGACGGATGTAATGAATTTAAAATGTTCAATTATCATCCTAATGTAGCTGTGCAAAGCTGTGTATATGGCTATAAACATATAATATAAATATATATATATATATATATATATATATATATTAGCCATATATATATATGATATGATATATTATAATATATAATCCCGCCATGCCATCTAGCCATTCTAGACAAATGTATCTCTGTGGCATATGTGCGTGCGCGTGTGTGTGTGTACGCGTGCGCGCACGCGCTGCTAGTCAATGTTATGCAAAATAGCAAGTAGGGCTTAGCGAGTATCTTGTTCGTCGGCAATGCTTTTGAGCCAGATGAAACTAGTAAGTGGCTGCGTATCAGAGCCGGTGCACATTCTTCACACACGTACACACACAAACATGCGCGCACATGTAAATTTCCACAATGCTTGATGTATAGTATCTACGTTAGTAATGCGCACAAGCAAGTTTGCCACATTTTAAATTTAATGTAGATCATTTGCAATACCGGCACTGTTCTATTCTCCTTGAACAGTACACTATACGCTGCTTATGCTAGAAGAGAAAAGCATTCTGTGTGTCCCTTAAGCTAGTTTATTCACTGACAACAGCCCCTGCTGAGATCCCAGCGATAAGGCCTGCAGCAGTTGTCGCTAGGATAACACAATACAGATGCTCAGAATGCGTCGTCAGTGAGATAGCTACGTGGTTTATGCTGCGGATTGAGCCAAAATTATGCAAACGATTCTGAGAATTCATAATAACGCAATTTGCGACAGGTGTAGCCAAAATACGATTGACACCAATTTGGCGGTGAAATCGACGCTTATGACGTTAGTCAATGGTCGGACAAAAATTGTCTTTAGTTTCAGTGCTCTGACAGAAAAAAACGTTTTGGGAAAAACTGTGCACCAAACAATTGTAGGGAAATTGTTTCGGGTTTCTCCTCTTTTCCTTTCCGTAGCATGCGTGCAATGAGAATGAGGTGCTACTTTTGTTTTCCTAGCTAGCAATACCACCTGCAGCCCCTGAGGAGCTCCGTGGAGATGACAGAGCCAAGCAGGTAATCCCAAATCCAAAGGTACCTAGTGCCTGCTGCCAAGCTTTAGAATAAGAGAGGGAGGAGGAGGAGGAGGAGGAGGAGGAGGAGGAGGATGGAGAAGAACGCTTTTCGCTTTTCTTCATGCCTCCAGCTGATACCATGCCAAGAGTACCGGCGCGGATCGCTGCCAAACCAACAATAACTCCGATTGGTCCTCCTTTCGCCAAGAAACAGGATCAGTCAGATTCTCGCAACAACATTCACATAGTGCATGGATGGATGTGCCTGCATGTGATTGAGTGAAGAAGTGAGTGAATGTGAGTATTTATTTGTGAGTGAATATTTGTATGAAATATGCGTCCCTTCTTCCATGTAACAACAACAATAACAACACCAACAACAACCTGGCCCCCATGGAATCTTACAGCATTCTCCTGCACAAATGTAGTCTCCCTGAGAAAAGGAAACACGCAATCAAACATTGCTTGAAATAAGACAGAAACACGTTCAAGACCCATGTGCCCCTCCGATTTGCAAAGCGCGCACACGTATCGTTCGTATGAGCAGGAGCCGTCGTGGCAAGCTTCCCCCCTTCCGCAGCGCCGGCATAGCCAGTCCTGGTAAGCAACCAAAGTACCAAATTCTTGTCGCCAAGTAGACGTGAATGTTAGATCACAAGGAGGTTGAATACCGAGTCAACGCAGCAAAAGGCACCATGGTAGCGGTAGCGAACCCTTGGCTGATAATTTTCCTTCTTCATTTGAAACGAGAGGCATTAGCACACTTTGACCAAACACCAATCACCAAAATAATAATGGGAACTGACCTTCGCAATAAGGGCGTTGTGATTCTTTTTGCTTGGTATGTCGCAATCTTGTCCCCATTTTCTGTTTGAATAGATTAAATATTACAAAATCTAAACGGTTGTGGCTGCGGTAAATGTTGAACATCCACATCATCTGCTCATTTAAAAAATCACTCTACCTTTACATTCATCCCGTCTAGCAACCATTACTTGCACACCATGCATTTGACGAGTCCTTCGACTCAAGGGCAGCAGCAGCAGCAGCTTCGGAGCTTTGACTTCACTCCCCATTGATGGGAGACTACTGCTCAGGTGCCTCGATGGGAGATTGCTGTGCATCTGATGGCTGAAAGGATTATACAGGGAGGAATAGCCAAGAACTAAAACTACAGCAAGCAAGATTGCTCCTGCCAGAGGGGCCGCCATCTCAACTGTTTGCGTTTGCACTCCACCGCTACCACCACCCTCTCCTGCCCTGCTCGGCGATCAGTGGTTTCGTACTGGTCAGATCCATCATTCGTTGCTCATCATCGTCATCAGAAACTATGTTGTCGTCTGGATAACAATGCTATGGAATTTCACCCTGCGACATCACCACAAAGGTTAAAAATCTAGAAAATAATAGAAGACATTCCGAAATACGGAATCCTCATAGCGTTTCAAGACTACGACAACAATGATATGGGAATAATACTAAGAAACGGGTATCGCCAACTGTTACTTGGAGAAGCAGTGACTTCCGTCTGCGAAGTCAGCTGGACCCTAGTTGTTAGTAGCTTCATAAAGAAGAGGTGGGGCGGGTGGTGGTGTTGGCTCCACTGAAGGATGCCTTTGTGTCATATCTGAGCACCGGCTTTTAAGTACTTGTAGGAGGGCGCAAATAAGTATCTGTTACTTTTATGACAGATCCTTAACAGAAATACATGTTGCAGACAATGCGTGCTCGAGAGAGTTTGAAGACGCATGCTAAGGGAATGAAGATGAAATCGGCGGCATTAGAGGCACACATGGAGGCAAGATCCACTGACTAGCACTAATATCCGTGACCCCCTACTACTTCTAGTTACGTTCTCTTCATCCCCTGATTCTGTTCCTCGCTTTATCATCCTCATTCATCGATGAAAAATACTCTATGTATGATTAGGTTCTGGAGAAGCTTCAAGGCCCCGAAGATTTTTTCAAGTTTCTTCAATCCACAGGTATCTCCAATGAGGGGAAAAAACAAGAGCCACATATTGATCATCCCGGCCATAGACACCTCTACTTCCTCCAACTACTAAGTTATTTCTGTTCAACTGAAGGCCTTAGCCATGATGAAATCCAACGCTCCATGTCAGATCCAGGGCAGGTGATGCTTTGTTGTATATCACCCTTCATAGTATCTTGACTACAGAGAAGTAAAAGTAATTTTTTCTAGGCTGAAAAGTTGTTAGAAAGATCGATCTCACAACGGTTGCAACTCAGCAAGCACAATGACCCCGAACTTGACGAGTAGCAGCTTTCAACCCATATATTATTTGTCCGTTCGAAATTAATTTTGATATTGTGGATTAGGACCCTTAAGAAAATAAACAGACTCCATGATGTGGTTGTTAAAAATAAGCCGGTAGTATATATTGCAGCCATATAAACTTCCCGCGCTATTGCCAATGAACCATTTTTTTCTCTTTTTAGTTATCGAAAAGCGAGAAGGATGAATTGGAGGCAAAGAAAAAGAAAAAGGATGAGAAAATCTTAATGGCAAAAAAGCGTGAGAAAATATTTATTACTCGGGATTTCCTTGTCTCATCGATTCACCCAATCCTGTAGAGCCGGAGATGAAGCAACCTACCTATCGTCTAAAAATAGGCACAGAAAGACTTCTCATGATGGTAGCAATGGGGTTTACTGAGCATTAAGAGCTATTGATCAAACAGCCTGTTGATTCTTTAGGTGCAGTGTGATCTTCCCAAAGGACTCAAAGGGGTGGACCTTGATCTCTCAGAGGACAACTTAATACTTGCAATGCCGGGTACTACTACCAAATTTGTCATGACATCGTTTTGGATCTGTGAAATGATTCTGAATGAAATTTTCACATTATAGGACATCTGAACTTAAATGTTGATCTACCTAAAGCGGTCGACCCAGAGAGGTTCTCTCCCTCTTCTACTCATCTAGACATTGCTCGTCACTTCTAATGCATGTACATGGATTACTCCTATGTGAATTTACTATTTCAGGGCTCAAGCAAAATTTTCCAAGAAATCAAAAGAACTGCGTATAAGCATGCCCTTAGTTCTCGAGGATGAGAAATAGTACAGTTATTCAACTTCGATTGTCATTATTTTGCACGCGTCACGTACGAAGTCATGTTATCATGCAATAATGAAACTGCACGTACGATTTTTTTGCATACTTATAGAATGCGTCCTTGCGCTGGGCATGTATTGAGGTCTTGCGAGTCACCATTACTTGGCACATCTAGCTAGTCATATGGTACGCGTAAATTGTGTCGTGTACGTACTGGCCAGTACTATTTGTAGTGTGTGACGCGCGTAGCCCCTCAATGGGTTGCATTGGCACCGCCACGATGCGTCATCGTGCACAGGCACAGACACACAGACATCTAGGGTGTGCATGGCTAAATGGCGCCTCCACGTGATGAGTCGGTTTTATGTTATTACGATATGCTGAATTTTGTGCTTGATACCTTATGTTTTTGCCAATGCTAACAGCATGGAACAACGCTGCATGATGCAGTACATGTTTCCATGAATTTAGTGTCATCAGCATCATATGGACCGCAGATCGCATGTATTAATCGGCGAGGCGTGCTTCGCATGTTATTTCAAAGGTAGCAACACATACATTAAAAAGATTTAATCACTTCATTACATCCGTTTCACACATACAGCTTTACTTTACGCCGAGTCTCCCTCATCCTCATATAACCCCTCCCCGAAATTCGTTTGTGGCTTCATGCTGCCTAGTGCTGGTTGATGTTGTGGGGTCTGTCGCCACGATACTTGCTTCTTCAACGCGTTACGCTGATGAATAAGAAACACGCTTACAATAGGCGTCTCCAACAGTATTTTCGTATCAAAAATATCTTATAATCTTCTGAGATATGCGACTGCGACTGCTACAGTGCTAAGGATAGCATGTTTCCTCCTCTGAATCTCGCAGCATATAAATATATATATTATGTATATTTCATTATCATCATCATCATCATCATCATCATCATCAACATTGGGTAGCACGACTACTACTGTGCTACCTCACGGTGGTGCCTGTACTTGATGTCCTGAGAAAAACCTATTGCTCCTGCTCCTCCAACCACTGCTGAAGCTCTCGTTCCCGCATGGCTGTTAAATCCCTGTGAAGCTGATAAAGGACAAACACACGTACGCACACACACACGTACGCACACACACACACAAAACTTCGGTTTGTTGTACACCCGCATTGATGCTTACTGCTGCTACTGCTGCTGTGCTGCTGCTGCACCTTTGATCTCACGAAGAGCAAGGTGTTCCACTGAAGAGTTGTAATCTGAGTTGTTATTACGACAATGTTGATATTCATTCAGTGGGAGTAGTAACACCAGCACCCCTTCGCAACCAAAAACAGGGCAGGGCGATAACCGATCTATTTTTTCTATGTCACACAGCTCGCACGGAAGAACGAAGTTAATTAACAAAATCATCACTTACTACTCGATGATTCCATAAGATATAGAGCCCCTGCCCCTTTATCATGGACGCCGGCGTGCATCATTGATTGACTATACGCAGGTAACCAAATAATTAAATAGGGTAACTACATGCAGAGTATATCACACACACACACACACACACACACACACACTCGTAAGATCACAATCCAAACACATGTTATTCCAGTACATGTTTTGATACTAATTTTCAACCAACACATCTCTCCTGATGACGTATGGTTGGCAAGAAAGCGCATACTGCACCTCATCAGCCCTTTGGAAGTTCTATCCTGAAAAGAAGCAGTTCATGATTACGTGCGTGTGTGTTGCATACGTGTGCAGGGGTGAGCAGCCAAACTCAATGGCTTCATTAATAGAAAAGTTTGAGTCCTGAAAAGTCTCCCGTTATTGACACTCCTACTACTACTGCTACTGCTACTGCTTCTACTACGACATTAGCAGTGATTTAAAAGAAAGTATGAATCACAATGCAGTTGTCTCTCATCGACTGCTGTCTGCTTGCTCTAGGGAGTAAATGAAAAAGTTGGTGCTGTATTGGGTAAGTAAGAAAGAGAATACCGATTCTTACCAGTTTGACACTTGAATGCATATGCAGGGATGAGTCTATGCTGTCCCTTGTACTATCACGCTGCGAGAAAGATAATCATTGTCTTCTTTTAAGTATCACCCAAGAGTAAAAATAAGCTTCTTCTTCATAGAATATATGCCAGTGACGCCACTTTTGGCATTATGAAGCTTTGAAACCCTCTCCTCCTCGAAACCTCTTTAAGCACGCACACACACACGCACACACACGAGAGAGAGAGAGAGAGAGAGAGAGAGAGAGAGAGAGAGGCGCACAGGAAGATACTAAGTTGGACTAGACCTGTCCGATGTATCTGAGCACGAAGCAGAAGAAGAGAATCAATGTAGGAAGTCCTATGCCTATTTGAAAACAACAGCGGATTAAAAGCAACATAGAACATCAAGAAGAGAACTACTCAAGAGCAGGAGCAGCTTGGTAAGGACGAAGATCTGCATTACGTATCCTCCTCCTCTTCCTCCTCCTCCCCTTCTCTTCGTTCTTATGTATTTAAGTCCCATTTGAAAAAGACGGCAGAGGACAAGGTTTTAGCAATTCTAGGAGGAAGAAAACCAGGAGGGAGACGAGGAAAAAAGGGGGGGGGGGAGGGGGGAGACCTAAAAGGATGTAGGCGAAGATTCTAGATTGCTCGTCACAGCGCATTTTATCCTGACCATGACAACAGAGCCACGTGCAATGATTTGTGTGTGTCAGTGTGTGTGTCAGGTATGTGTGCAGAGAGAGAGAGAGAGAGAGAGAGAGAGAGAGGAGAAAGAGTAATCATCGAGTCTCACTTCTGCCGTCGAGCAGTACTGGTTAATTGTTGCCAGATTCAAAATGCCTAGTAGAAGTAGTGGTAGTAGTAGTAGTAGCAGCAGTAGTAGAAGTAGTAATAATAGCAGTAATAGTAGTGAGTAATGGGAAGGGGAAGATACCAAACTGCGAAAGCTATGAAGGAAAGAGAGAGAGAGAGAGAGAGAGAGAGAGAGAGAGAGAGAGAGGAGTGGGTTCAAGAGTAGAGGCTGATTACCTATGCATATTGTGAAGATCAAGTAGAGGACCAGCAATACTCGGAACTAAGGAAAACAACTTGTAAGAAGACGTCAACCTTCAACGCGGAGAAGCAAGCCAGTGGCAAGATATGAAGGGAGACTAGCTGGGGCAGTAGCTAATAATATATGCCTTTCAGTAAATACTATTATCGCTTCTTCTATGCTTAAACAATTAATGCCAAAACAGCAGCATAGGACTATTTAGTAAAATCATATGAGTTCGAAGGAGACCCCCCCCCCCCCCCCACAACTCCCGACGTACTACCCTTTTAACGACATCCAGCTTCCTCGTTGTGAACCCGCTGATGCCCTCCACCGCAAAAATAATTCCTGGAGAAAAAGAACACTAATATTAATACAACATATTATATGCATATATATATATATATATATATATATATATATATATATGTGTGTGTGTGTGTGTGTGTGTGTGTGTGTGTGTGTGTATTAAGGTTGTGTGGAAAACAAATGGCCACCTAATACTCCTTGCAGAACCGAGAGGAGCCCTCTCCCTGTACATATAAGAACTTACGCAAGCTCTTTGTCGTTCTCTTTCATTCACAAACGAAAGCACATGAAATGTATACATATATGCATATATGTACATATAAATAAATAAATAAATATGTGTGTGTGTGCGTGTGTGTGTGTGTGTGTGTGTGATAAATTTAAAATAGTTCCACTTTCTACCTGTGAGGGTGATTAGACCACTACTAACCATCATCACGACACATGCTATCTGGAACCAAGCCCCTTTCTGGCTCCTGGCAAAGATACCTAGTAAATCTCTTTTGCAAGAAGTCTGCTTCATTGTGTACAAAGGAAAGGGGGAGGGGCAAGCTAAAGAGACAGAAGTGATACGTTGATCTCGGGCAGCAGGAAATCCACTGCAGAAACCTGAAAAGTTGTAAATATAAGTCATATTTCCCCCCATAAATTTATCAAGTAGCATTTGAACGCATCAGTAAATAGTCAAACAGTAGCCCATACCCAGTGTCCTCGCAGCGTCCACAGCAATCCTCAAAGTAACTTCTACGAAATTGTTCACACCTGAAGACAGAAAATAATAAGTACGCTGCGAATCGTATTTATGGAATCAATTGAAATGCATGATGGATGCACGAAAGGCGGTATGAGCTAGAAATTATAGGTGCTTAATCTAGGTGGTAGACCCTATGAAGAGATAATCACAGCGATCGCATGCGCAGCATCCTTTCTCCCTTGGCTCTTCCTCGTTCTGCTCTATATATAGCACTTTCTGGCTTTGCATGGAAGAAGGAGAAAGGCAACAAGTCGTGCCAGCGACGATGGAGGGGCCGGTTGCAACTACTAATTAGGGACTGTTCTCCAGGAAGTGATCGGATCGGGATCAAAGATCGATGGGTTCCGATGAGCGACGACTCAGTTCCTCTTACGACAAGGAAGGAAGATGAATTGTTTTCAAAATTCCCATCGTTTTAGAAATATTAATGGTCATCGTCGACTCGACGATGGCGGGAAGCGGTTCCACCTGCTGCAGCCAAGCAGCAAACAATACAAGGATTATAATGTATATTTTGCTTGCGACAGTTCATTCAAATTGTCACAAATACAAATTTGCCTTCCTCATTGAAATAAAATATCGGAGGTGGCCCAAAATCATAACACATTGGCGGGTCGAAATCTAAGACTCTGATTTCATCCAAAATTTGAGCAATCTTTTGACGGCTACGAATTATAGATGGAATTGAGAATACGACAATACAGAATTCGTACTTTTGTTGTTGTTACCCAGATAATTGACTCCAGGTTTAAAACGTTGTACAAATCTCTAATCTGATACAGGAGCAGTGGGAGGGACACGCTCGCAGGGAGCACGAGAAGGTTCCGTAGCACGAAAAGGGTTCCACTCCGCCGCGACGATGCACATCAAGCAAATTATCATCGAGGGATTCAAGACGTATAAGAACTACACAGCGATTCCTCAATTTGACCCACGTCACAATATCATCGGTAGCCAATTTTGAGCTTGATGCGCGAGACCGTTCGTTTAACTAATCTTACTACACAGTTGGGAAAAATGGCTCTGGAAAATCGAATGTCTTTGCAGGTCAAAGATCGAACTTCTTTTTGGTTTATCTATAAGCTCTATTTACTTACCCGCTGGTTTTTTGTACCAGCTATTCAATTCGTACTCGGGGACAAGTATTCTTCCATACGAGCTGAAGAGCGTCAGCAGCTCCTCCACGTAGGGAAATAATTGATTCCTTTATTCTTTAAAAATATAGAGTATTACTGAAAATGTTACGCTTACAGGAAGGTGCGGGTAGGGATGTAATCTCCGCGTCCGTGAGAATTTTCGTACAATACCGACAGCGGATTTCCCGTACGTCCAACTTTATGTCAATATGACACATTTTTCAGAAGAATCTTGCAAATTTTCTAGATGGAGAAGAAAGAAGTCTCTATTAAACGTACGATCGGACTCAAGAAGGATGAATTCTTTGTTAATCATTCTCATGCGAGGTA
Source organism: Bigelowiella natans CCMP2755 (assembly GCA_000320545.1). Classification (NCBI taxonomy): domain Eukaryota; phylum Cercozoa; class Chlorarachniophyceae; genus Bigelowiella; species Bigelowiella natans. Next base: position 27,896 of record ADNK01002459.1, read on the forward strand.
AGCATTTGCAATTGAAATTCCCGACACAGCCATCACGTGAATTTTTCCAGCAAGAGCGAAGTCCATGGACTTTTGGAAACTGCTGGACTGACGAAAGAGAATCAATATAACATTGTACAGCAAGGAAAGGTCTTGAGAAACGAGCCCTAATCTTCAATGGTATAACTTTTATAATATTAGGTCGACCGTTTGATTCAAATGACAGAGGCGCAAAGACTAGAACTCCTGAAAGAAATCGCTGGAACAAAGACATATGATGAAAGGAGGAGGGAGTCAATGAAAATTATGACCGAGACTGATAGTAGACGCACCCAAATTGAAGAAGTTATAACGCACATCGAAAGTAGGCTAAACGACCTGGAAGGGGAGAAAGAAGAGCTTCAAAAATATCAACAATTGGATACTGTCCGCCGAAGTCTTGAATATGCTATCTATGATAAAGAGCTAAAAGCAGCGAATGATCAACTCGAAGATCTGGAAAGATCTCGAGAAGAGTCTCATGAAAAAAGTCAGGAATTACACGACAAAGCCGCTAAGTTAAAGGAACTTAGGGTCAAAGCGGAAGAGGAGGCCGGTCAACTTGACTTGCAAAATAGAGACCTCAAGAGCAAACTTGAGGTCCTGAAGAGGGACCAGCAAGAGTACGGAAAGAGAAAAGCAGATCGCGAGATGAAAATTAGAGAGCATAAAGAGAAGATTCAAGCCGATGAGCAAAAGCGCAGACATGCAGGGCGAGAATTAGGTAAGCTAACGAAAAACATTGAAGCCTCTAGAAAGAATCTTGAAAAGATAAACAAGAGCTTTGAACAACACGTCGCTGATGAAGAAAAAGTTAAGTACGAGCTACAAATGCAAGAGCAACGCCTCCACTCCCTCCTTGCGAAAAAAGGGCGAAAACAACAGTTTTCTTCCAAGAAACAACGCGATAGATTTCTTGGAAATAAACTAAAAGAATGTAAAGCTGAAATTCAGGTGAACGAAAGAACAATTTCAGCTTCTGAAAAACTAACTTCGAATCTCAAGAAAAGCATAGCAAGCATTAAGAAGGAGCTTCAGAAGAGAGAAAAGGATGCTGGGAGCAAGCGTAACGAGATCCAAGACATTCGGGATAGTATTGAGAAATTAAAAAAAAAACGTGATGAGGTGAGTAGTAAAAGAGTTGAGCGATTCAAGGAAAGGGCTGAGAAAAAAAAAGAACAAAAAGAATGGGAAGATGCATACATTCGCTCAGAGAATGATTTAAAGCACAGCATGGACCGCAGTATGTATGCGGCTCTTAGCGAAGTTAAGCGTTTTGCCCAGGAGAAGAAGCTAAAGGGATACTATGGACCTCTAATAGAGCTTTTCACTTGCGATAAAGTGTTCCGGAAATGCGTGGAAACTACGGCAGGGAACAAACTCTTCCATATTGTTGTAGATAACGACGTAACGGCTTCAAAAATCATTGCACACCTGAGAAAAAGGAAGGCAGGACGATTAACTTTCATGCCGTTAAATCGTCTAAAATCATCGGAGCCAAATTATCCAGAAGGAAATACAGAAGCTGTTCCAATGGCAGAGAAACTTCAATATGACGCAAAGTTTAGAAAGGCAATAGTGAACGTGTTTGGAAAAACCTTGATTACCCGAACGCTAGAAATCGGAACAAAGTTCGCTCGCTCCCACAAATTAGACACCATCACCCTTGATGGGGATCAAGTAAACAGGAGAGGCGCATTGACTGGGGGATTTATTGAACACAAGACTTCAAGATTAGATGCTTTCGAAAGAAAGGTTGCAGCGGAAAGAAAATTGAAGAAGACTCGACAGGAATACGACAATATCGAAGGCCGAGTTGAAGTCGAAAACCAGAAGGAGGCCAAGTTGACGGGTGAATTGAACAAGAAGTATGCCGAAAAGCTCCATCTACGAAATATTCTAGAAGGAATGCAAAACGACAACAAGAAGCTTGCAAAAGACAGAGACATCGAAGAAAGCAAACAGAAAAACAATGTATTTTCACAAGCAAAGATACTCTCATTGGATATTGATCCCTATGTTTTTAGGAAGCCGAGCTTGCTAGATTGCGTGCCGAAAAGGAACAGCTTGTTGCCCAGATTAGGTCCATTCAATCGGAACTTCGTTCCGATCTTGTAGACGAATTAAATTCTCAGGTTCACAAAACGATTAGTTACTTCTGTGATAAATGTTTCTAACTATTTTCATTATTCTTAGGATCAAACGGAATTGGACACACTCACCTCTGCAACAACTGATCTTCGTTCAAAATTGATCGACACGAGCAAATTGCGCGCTGAGGTAAATGTGTCCTTTTTGCAAGAGTAGACTTCGCATCTGAATTTTCTTGTAATCAGGCGGAGAGCAAGAAAAAGATTATTGAGACTGAGCTTTCAACAAACCTTGAAAAGCGAGCAGAGGAACTGCAGCAAGAACTAAATTCTCAAAGCCAGGAGGAAGCCACCGAGGAGGTATTATCAAAGATGCAAGCACATGAGCATAGTAAAATCACTTAAAAGGTTTGTCTCTTAGTTTGACAAAGAGAAAGAAGAACTCCGACAACTAAATGAAGCCGTTTCTGAATTGAATGAGCAAGCAAAAGGTCCATCTATGCACATTGTAATAAGACCGAACTCAATACCTCTGTGCTCTTCTATTTAGATGCTGAGGCAACAATTGACAAGATCACAGCACGGCATCGGAAGATCCAAATGGAGCTCGAAAAATTGAAGGTACTGCGATAGAATGAACGGTGATGATGAAAGGTAACTGAATGTGTACCCAGGGGCAAGAATCGGACCACGATAAGCAACTTCAAAGTGAAGCCAATAACGTTGATAAATTCTTCACGACAAGGAACAATCTCGCACGCCGTGTCCAAGATTGCCGTATCAAAATTCGCAACATTGGTGCTCTTGCACGCGAAGAATACACAAAGTAGGTTAACCAAAAAAACCTAAGTAGTACACTTCTTCACAGATATCATTTCTCAGACACGGTTCAAGTTCAATTAAAACCCTGATGGGAAAATTGAAGAAGTGCAATGGACAGTTGGGAAAGTTTAGCCATGTGAACAAAAAGGCACTAGATCAATATACAAGCTTCACTCAACAACGAGAAGAATTATTACAAAGGAAGCTTGAACTTGACGAAGGAGGAGAGGTTCGAAAATCAATCAAATTACACACCCGTCCATTGCCTCAGTCTTTGTTCTGCTACTAGGCCATTCGAAAACTTATAGACCATCTAGACCAGAAGAAAGACGAAGCTATCAATAGGACGTTTAAGGGAATTGCAAAACATTTTAAGACGGTCTTTAAAAAGCTAGTTCCTGGTGGAAATGGCCAGATAACAATCAAGCGTAAGGAGGTGGCGCATATCATCTTTTTATGTGATTTTTTTTGCATTTGAACAATATGGTCCATGATATAGGATCTCGGGGACTCAAAGCATAACCGTTCCACCGAAAACTTCTCTGGGATTGGAATCAAAGTACTTAAAAATAATGTTAATGGGGTAATGTGTATTGCTAACCGTCTTTTTACAGGTATCATTCACTGGTGGTTCTGGTGGAGACCGTCTTATTAAAGGACTCTCTGGAGGGCAGCAGTCTATAGTTGCGTTATCACTCATCTTTGCTATACAAAGATGCGATCCATCTCCTTTTTATCTCTTCGACGAAATTGACGCGAACCTGGATGCCGTCTATAGGAGGGCTGTTGCAGGTGTATAATATCCAATAATGTATTTACACTTGAAAACTACGATATTTATTTGCTTTTTTAGTAGCGCTACTCTCACAGTATGGCTTTAAATTAAAAAACACCATCTGTTGAATAGCTATTGTATTCTCATTTTTATGTTATTTTAGATATGATTCGTGAGCAGTGCAGCTCGGCTCAGTTCATCACCACTACCTTTCGACCGGAACTTCTTGAGCACGCAAACAAATTTTACGGTGTCGTTTTCCAGAATAAAATGAGTAAAATTGGGGAGATTCAAAGAGAAGATGCACAAGATATAATTTCTCAAGTCGAACAAACCGTATAGAAATAAAGGATAGTCAAGTCTCATTTCATATCTATGTTCGCTCTCGCTGTAAAGTATAAAACACCATGGTGCAGTTGCGTAAGACTAACTGATCATCATTGCTAGTAGTTTTCCTTCATTAGATATTCAAGCATGCATAGAACATTACAATGTATTTCTAGATTTATTTCGATCACTGGGGCATTGTTCTAAAGCGTACGTAACATTTGAAACATGCCACAACATACAAGCCAGATGCATTTCGCTGGTAGGCAAGCCATGCACAGGGGAGCCTACATTGGCTTTATCTGCTGCGGTGCTGCGCCAATATAGCTCCGATCTTGAACTCCTACCTGCTAGCCTGTTCATAACACTTACCCGGAATCGTGTGCAACGTACATGTCTGATGTGCTGTAGACCACTAAAGCTGTTAGTTGCTGCCCGGCGGTGTCCACTGCAGTGCATGTAGCACGATACTAAACGAGCTAGCGAGAGTGCATTAGCAATAAAACAAGCTTTGAAGCGAGCCTCAGCCTTCGATCATCAACTGCTTCTTCACAAGACGCGAGCACGCGCCATCATACTTTTACCTCGTAAGCAAAGATCCGCAATATTAGCATGCTAGCATGGCGAGCCAGCGCATACAAAAACGCGACAATCACATGCTCTAACCGTGCAGGTACAAAAGAAGTGACGCGAAATTGTTGTCATTGCATGATTGCATGCAAGCTTGCAGTTTTATTTGATTTTTTGCTTCTTCACTTATGTGCTGTACAATAGACACAACGGCTATGCTTTGTATAGGGTAACTCTGTGTCTATAGCTACAGTGTATCAATGGGACTCGATGCTGCTGTGGAGCGATGGCTATAACCATGAAGTTGTGTTCTGCATGTGGCTCGTGTGGATGCAGCTTCTTGAACTTCGATTATTGCTAGAAATAAAGACCTGGATGATCAACCTCCAGCCGCTTTCCCGATGGAAGCGTGCGTATAAAATCGTTAGCTCCAGTAGCCCCAATCGAAACTCATGCCGCTGTCGCATTGAGATCAATGATTCTGTTGCTTTGAGCAACGATATCATCAATACAAATGCGACCCTTGGACTTAATAAAGGATGCCACCTGCAAATGTCATCATCTCATCACTCAGCACTGCTGTCTCAAAAAAATTTCCAATTCGGTCAGTAGTGATACTACGCTTTTGCAAGTTCGTGAGTCGAAGAACCAATACACACCTGCTTCATCTCATCCTTTGTAATGTAGATGAATTTTCCACCAGCATCATCCATAATGCCAGTCAATTTACCCTCTGTAATTACAGGTTGTTAGTCGTGTCTGGTGGGTGATGATAATAATTGCAACACTAATATTGGGCTGCATGTACGTTGTGCACTACCTTTCTCCATAGTCTCAATGTGATCTATCACATCTTTTGTTTTCATCTCATACTCCATTGCTAGATCATCCAATGCAACAACCTGACGTGAAAGCGGGCATATGCGTACAGAATAGACGGATCATGTTTTTGGGAGAAACGAAAATCAATCCATACTTGCACTGCAACTGCACAAGCTTTCAATGTAAAATCTACGACAAAGTATACATCCAAAGGTCTGAACGAAAGTTCCGTTCTTGCTTTTGTTCTCCGATATAAAACTCACCATCGCCATTTAATTTACCACGGGACAAAATTATCATTGAAATATCTTTTCCCTTATAAAATGTAGGTAGACACAAGACTTATTCACGACACCTTTTGCCTTTTGATGTGCTCCAAGAATCTGGCAAGCTGCTTTTCCTTCGCAGCCTCGTCCAGGCCCTTGTTGGGATAAATTCAACGTTGAGAAGAGTAAAGTAATTTTTGTAAATCGAGGACTACATAAATGTGTGTGTGTGTGTGTGTGTGTGTGTGTGTAAGTGAGTGTGTGTGAGTGTGTGTGTTGCTGACGCATCGAGGTTATGAGTGCGAATAAAGCTCACCTCCGTGCCCTCTTCCTCCACCTCGATATCCACTGCCCATTTCTTATAGACAGCTTCCTCCTCCTCTTTTTGCTTCTTCTTTCGCTCCTCTTCCTCCTTCTGCAAGAAGAATAAACACAAGGACGAGTACAGACAGCGCACAGAAGCTCTTGGAACGGATTAGCAATTAGGAACAAATCGGAAGTTATTCCCTCACCTCCTTCTTAGCTCTCTCTGCCTCCCTCGCTTCCCGTTTTGCTGCTAATTTTGCAGCATACTTTTCGGCCTTCTTTGCTCTCAAGGCGGATTTTTCGGCTTCAAGCTGGCGGGTTGAAAGATAAAAGGTAAGTGATAAGACGATGTCTGCTCAGTGTTGTCCAAATGGGGGTGGGAGCCAGTGTGCACAATTGCAAAACCTTTCGCATAGCCTCGCGTTGTTGACGTCGAATCTCCTTTTCCTGCCTTCGTTTCTCTTCCCTAGCAGCTGCCGCTTCATTGTCTGAGCAAGAATATAAAGTAAGACCTACTTACAACTTAACAACTTTCCGAATTTTCTATAAAGCATGCTTAGCTCAGTCAATTAGGATCTGTGGGTTGCCTTCTTCTTCATCCTCAGCTTCATCTCGACGGTCCCGTGCACGGTTCATGCCACGTCTTTTCTTCTGAGAGGTAGGGCGAGTGGTGACACGACTAATTGGTAGAAGAAGAATGTGCAGGTGTTCTTTGAATGTCGTTGTTCACAAGTGGCAACCTTCTTTCCACCACTTTTCTTCTCTACCCTACGCCGGGGTCGGGGTGCCTCCGCCTGCATGTAATAACACTTTTTAGTAGTGCTTGTGATGTGGGTTCCAAGGAGCGCGACCATCTTGGACATCTCGTACGAAATTTAGAAAAATCACCATTCTATTAAATAACGGGAAACTTCCCATGGAAACCTCATAAATCCCTTATCGAATCCCCACATTATTCCTGGCATAAACAGTAAAAGGCTCACTCTCACACACACACGTCTTAGTCCTGTACCTCGCCATGGTGCCCCTCGGCAGGGCCCCAGAATTTACCCCTCAGAACGATGAACCCCACTATCAAGCCCACCACCGTCACAAGATACCCGAGTATGATCAAAGACTGATCCATTTTCTAGCGATCAACTATGCCTGAAACAATTGCGAGATACGAAAGTTGTACAATACGAAGGAAGGGTAACGTGGGAGATCCTCCACTGGATCCTTTGGTTGGTTAAATTCCGTGGTAGAAACGTGATCAATATTCGCATAAATACGCATATTGCACAACTTTGTTGTACATGTGGTAAGGTGAGAATAGCACCTTGATCGGAAGTATCGGGAAAAGAAGGGGGGGGGTCAATAGCTGGCTCTTTTTCCCACCAGTCGGAGGCCAAAAAGCCAATTGATTTATTTCGAAGTCCTACCGATGAATTCTAGTCTCAAGAATGTGAAGAAAACCACTGGAATTCGGCCCTGCGACTTCCCTGAAATTCATGTCGCAAGATAAAACCCCTTTGTGTTTTTGTTGCAGTGGCCAGCTTGCCCTATCTCCCGGTAACACTTCTTTCTTCTCTTCGTTCTTTGCTTCGAAGGGCAACACCTGCCTTCCACTCTGATTTGTGGCGGCGGTGAGCGGTATCTGGAGGAAGAATGAAGAAATACAACGGAAAATACGTTCCAATATCACTGGACAAGTGGTGCAGTCAGGTAGGGAGCGCCTCCGGATCATCGATGGAGAAGTGGTGAAGAAGAAATCAACCTTGTGTCGTCATTAGGTTGAACGAAAAAGGCATGGCCTGTCTGAACAATGGCTCCCGCCGAAGCCCACAGATGTGGTATACTTGCTTGTTATTCGAAATTTGGAGTGAATGCTGTTTCATTTTTATCACTAAACTCGCCCTGTTTCTGGAAGGTCAACGATGAAATAAGGCGGCAGGCCGAAGAGATGGGACTGGCTGATTATGACCCTACGAAGGAGGTGGTTTGTAGATGTTTATTTCGAATACCTTGAAGTTGAATATAGGCCCCAAACCGATCCTTCGTAAACCAGGACCGAAAGCAACCGAAAGTGGAAGCCGAGCACCCGAGTATGCGTCCGGCTAATTTCTCCGGATTACGTTCCAAGGACGACACAAACAATAGTATCTACGGTCGGAGCCCAAAAAATAGAGTAGTGCTGTGTTTTGATGTCTCGTATTGTTCATCTGCGGATCTGCCAACATGTGGGTGTCAAGGCTATTTAAGAATTTTGTTTCATTGCAGACCCCTCCATCGGCTTCCAGGCTGCTCAGTACGGCCGAAAAGACGTCGTCCTCTCCAAATTCAAATCAGCAGAAGAATTAGAGACGGTATCGATCCAGTAATCTGTTCTTATGTGAGGCTTTTCGCCTGATTTTCTCACTACCTTGTGTGTTTTGTTGTGAAGATTGGGCTGGAGAGGTTGAAAGATGAGTTGCAGAAAAAAGGTCCTTGCTCATTGCATGTGGATAGGGGGGTGGGTGTTATGCTATGAATTTACTAGCCCTCCATCACAATATATTGAATTTGAATAGGGATGAAATGCGGTGGGACATTACGCGAAAGAGCTGAAAGGTTATGGCTCACCAAAGGGGTCAGCGATCTGAGCTCATTGGACCCAAAGCTATTCAGCAAGAAAAAGAAGAAAAAAAAAAAAGACATGGCAGAGGGAGGTGCCGCCCAGTGATAATAACTCAACTATGTAAATCTATGTATGCATACGCACGTACATATATGAACACCTCTCTCTCTCTCTCTCTCTCTCTGTATGTGTGTGTATGTGTGAAACGCTTGGCAACAATTACATCCGAAGAATTTGGTTAAGTTTTGCTTCTATCGGGCAGGCAATAGTAAGAAACGTAAAGGTACAGAGAAAGGTCCTCTTCGTGAGGGGCACACAAGGCTTCCAGGTGATCCTCAATAACTCGTCCCTATTTTCCTAATTGGTATCTCATTTGTATAAATCAACGCATGCAGGTCAAAAAAGAATACGTAGTAAACCTCGTCGAAGCAAAGTTACGAAGCAGCCAAGAGCTGATAACTACGGCCCGATATTATGACATCAAAAGAATGTTGCGACAGAAATTAAGTGTTTTGATGTGTCCCTCCACATGAATGTGTATATGCAATGGTTTATCTATGGATCATCCAATATGTGCACATCTAGACATATGAGTACATACAATACATGAGCATTGTTTATAAATATATATATATATATATATATATATATATATATATATACATATTATATTATATATAGAAATTTTAGCTTGTGCGCAAGCTGTAGTCTCGCTGTTTTGTGTGGATCGGATGTTTGCTCTAGCGGTGATTTATTCACTCACGTAATCATCGTAGGCATAGGCACAATGCAATGTATGTCAACTAGTAAAGGACGTGCGTATATATACGCATGTAGCTGTGAAGAATTTTGATATGTACGCGTGCGGATGTCATCATCGGTGCCAAAATATTACCATGACGAGCGTTACAAATATGTATATACATATGTAGTCCTAGATACATATAGTACAAATATGTCGTTGCCGTATGAATAATCGTAGCGTGTGAGCGGCAATTATGTTCACCAATATGATAGACAATTGCGTTTATCATTATTTTTTCATTGTTAACATTCTCTGGTATTTGGAAATACATCGCTACTTATAGAGCCAATTTGAAAAGGCTGTTTATTTCTGTACATTTCAATCCATTTTTTCAAAATCCAATGCAACACGCTGCTGCTTGGTTTTCAGGATTGCTTTTGTCGTTATTTACTCCGAGCAGCGAAGACTCTCTGATGGCTTCCACAATCTCCTCAGTATATTCATTCTCATTCTTGAACTGAAATGATTTGTATAGGTCTCTCTCCACCTTCGACTCATTTAATGTGTGAAACTTACTACACTTGATTTTTGTGGTGCGCACGGGCTTCGGTCTTGGTATGAATGGGGACTTGATCTCCATATTAGCAAGCTTTGCCCAATCGATCACAGCAAAGAAGGGATGGTTTTTAATATCCTGCACACCACCATGGCCTAGTCGCTCTTCAGGTTTGACCTTTAATAGCTTGGAAATTAAGTCCCTTGCATCCTGATCGATATCCTCAGGATAAACCACTTTTGCGACAATACGTTCTTGTTTGGGGTCTTTCCTGGCAATTTGTTGGTCAATCTTCTTACAGCAGAAAGGAGACCAATGTGGAGAAGCATCACCTTGCTTCCCTCTGAATGGTTTCAGCGGGTCCGGTATTGATCTCGCATACAGCATCGTGTAGACAAGCACGCCCAGCGTCCAGTAATCTGTTGTCTTTCCCAGAGGCAATCGAGACATAATCTCTGGCGACCAACATCCTGGGGTCCCAGCTGAGTGACGGATGCATTTCCCATTCTTCGGAAGCTCGATGACAAGACCCAAGTCAGTGATTTTGCAGTGGCCAGACTCAGTTAGTAACACGTTGGAGGGCTTCAAGTCACGGTACAGATAGCCATGATCATGGATGTGCTGCAGTCCAAGTATCACCTCTGCTGCATAGAACCGTGCGCGGGGAAGCGAAAAGGCTGCCTTCTCAAGATGTTGGAGGAGATCGCCACCCGAGCACATCTCAAACACAAGGTGAAGAGCTTGGGTGCTCTGGAATGCGTAGTTCAAGTTTAAGGCGAATGGACAGCGCATCCTTGACAGCGCGGTCATTTCATTCTTCACGAGCCACCCAAGGTTTTTTTCCCGGATCAAGGTCTTCGGGATTTCCTTCATTGCAAAGAGGCTTTTGGAGTCCTTCTTTTTGACGGCTACGACACGACCAAACCCCCCTTTTCCGAGCATCTTCACCCGAGTAAAGTCTTTGAGTGTAACTTTCTTGTCGCTCATGTATTGGAAAAGCTGCACGAATCGGATGAAGCTGGTACTGACCATAAAGAGAGGATATACCGAACGCAACAATTCGGCTACATATTGGTAGTTCCAATTGAATAGTTGTTTTTTAAATACACCTGTGGAGACGATCTTCTGGGCAACGGGAGCAATGGGTAGGATAATGCCTTTTTTGGAGGTGTTCACAAGCTTTGTCATGAGAAGCTCCACCTCATAACCAGGATGCTTGAGTGCTGCCTCAACCCTTTGTAGGTGCTTGAATACTAACTCAACATCTGCGCGAGTTGGCGCCGTCTTCATACTGCGATATCTATCAGCTACAGAGAGAAACTGCATCAACGAGCACAGGTTTCGTTTTGCCAGGAATTCGGTGAAGTAGTACTTGGCGAGTTTATTGGTACAGCATGACTCAAAACTAGGAAAGCGTGTCTTCATATGTGAGATTTTCTTTCCCAATCTCCAAGAGCTCCTGAGCTTAAAATTAGGTTTCTCATGTGCTCGATGGTGGAAACTGTTGTAGCTGTGGACGAGCATTGTAAATTTGGGTAGATCAGCAGCAGGGGACGGTGGAGGAACGCTCGAGCTGAGGGCTACATCGCTGCTGCTAGTAGTAACCTGACGACTGGGCAGAGATTTTCTTTGAACCATTGTCTCAACGGCGATAATTATTCCTTTTTTACGACGAGATCCCTGAAAGAGAGGGGAGACGGGGGGGTGAGGACTTGAAATTAGGACCTGTCGAGAGGACAGCTGAAATGTGAATCCACGGTTGGAGGAAGCAGTCGCGCGACGACCCATAATTGGAAGCACTTTTTTATGGTAAAATTACCTAATTAGAAACAGATTGTCTTCGCTTCCGAGAACAGCAGGCCCCTGGCGGAAAGAGTGTCATCGTGTAGATCTGCTTGCGAAATTGCAAAATTAGATGCGATGACTTACCTGTGGGGCTCTGATCTCACTGAGTTCCCGAATTTATAATGTCGTACGACGGAAATCGCCTGTCATTCTTCGCGGCGGACGCATTTGTAATGGGTTACAAAGTGTCTTCGTGTTGTTTCAGTATGCAATGCAGGCTCGACACTCCTGGGAAATCTATTTTTGAACTCGCATCTCTCACTATTTCTTGGTGTACAAACTAAAAGACAAACGGCATTAACATCCTTGCCTCCTTGTCGTAAAAGAAAAGTGTCATGAATTTAGATTATTGCGTGGATCTTCGGCAGGAAAATAATTTGAATTGTACAAAGTTGAAAAAGTAAGTCATTTTTTTAATACATGTTTATCCCGATATGTAACATTTTATTCCTCAATATTACCCTTGTTGTTATTTTCATGCGAGAGAGCAAACACAAGTTAATTTAGATAGAAAATATACAGATATTTCCAGTTGGAATGTGTCATTTGTATGAGATATTACCTTGTAACGTGAAAATCTGAAAGTCAACCTGCCACGAATCAGAACTGGTGTTAATTCCTTCAAGACACAAAGACGTGGCCAGGCACTTGAAGGGTTTTGCGCTTCTTTCTATTTATCACCCTGTTTAGAGCTTTCCAGGATAGTTTATATCACATGCTATTGATATGAGCATGCTTCTACCCTTTCAAAAAAAGTGTCGCTGGTCTTTGTCCTGGATAATGGTATGCTGTTTTGGTGGCAAACCTCGAGAATCCACTATATTTTCGGCTAGATCTGCACCAATATAGTGCAACGTATACATCGCATTAAATTTTTAAATTCATATATCTTCAGGTCAACTGCCCGACTCCAGGTTCAACATGGACGGGATCTTGCTCTTCTTACTCTTATTGGTATTTGAATGTCCACTCAAGGAACAATACATGGAAGATTGAGTTCATTTATCTTTTCAGGCTATCATAATAGCAGCAATGGCCATAATAATGTCGTATAGAAGAAGAGCTATGCGAGGGGAGGATGATATTGAGATGTGGGGTACTCAACGAACTGTAATCAGGTCACATTTATGTTGATTCTATTCTTCAGATTTTTCAAATTTGAGGACAAAAAAATCGTCGAATGTTCTTTCACATCAAAAATTTGCTATATTCTAGGCATGAGGGGGGGATATAACAGAATCTTCGAGGTAGAAGCCTCTGTGTCAATGTGTCTAAAATTTCAGAGAATAATGAGTTGGGACTCCAAAATTTTTGATCAAGGATTTAAGGTTCATGGCTATTTTGAAATAATTGGAATGATGAATGTTGACTGGGATCTCTACGAGTGGTGCCAGGCTTCCACTAGGATGAACAATGTAACATGTATCAGCAGCCGGAACGATCAACCAAATATGCATCCTGCTCACACGATGCATGCTAGCCAGGCACATGATGCTATTAGCGTCAGTTGCGGCTGGAATGTCGATGATTAGCTCGTTTCTGTAACGGTTGGTCTTCAGGTGCTACGAATTCAATGCCACACTGAGATATGCTATATGTCTTTATGTTTGTTCGCTTCGTGTCATGATTGAGTGCATCCGCCGCGGTGATGCTTCAGCCCAACTAGCCACGCTAGCACGTGCGCTGCCGCTGGCACGTTGCAGGCTGGCGTATCATCGCTGCATACATTCTGCAAGCGCACATTAAATCGAAGTCATGATGCATAGTCGTGCGCTGCATTTCATGCGCATGCAAGTGCCCGAAAATGACGTTCTAGTCACAACTCTCAGCTCTGCATGCCAGCATGTCTGGCTGCGCAGGCACTCCCTAGCTCCAGCAGGCATTCTAGCTACGACAAATTTCATGCATGATGATCGAAAGTCATGACAACAGAAACGATCAAACACAATTTTGAGCGCTGTGCTACACTATGGCTGCACGCACAGGCCGCTGCTTTGCACAGTCACATCAGGATAACCATTGAAAGTGTTTTTGATTCCCTAGATTCGTGCGCATGTGTTGCATCCGTCTCACAAGCTCACAAGCACTGCGTCATGTTGTCGCAGCGCAGCGTGCATGTGCGCGCAGCGCCGCGCTGCATCGCGGCGGTGCTTGCCTTTCGACACTGCGCCTTTTTCATCAGAACACTGTGCACGAAGACACGAAGACACCGCCTCCGAAATGGGGCAGAGCCCTTGAAGATCATGCCGCGTGCGCATGTGGCGAACGTGTGCAGTTCAATTTTGCATGCACGCATGTGTCCTCAACATCACATGTGGTTTCTAATGTTGGACGATGAGCACCGTTTGACAATTGAATCGATACTAGCATCGATGATGAAAGAGGCAATTAAATCGATACTAGTGTCACATCGATGATGAAAGAGTCAAACACCACAACTCCACAACCACCACCACAGCCTTGAAAAACAACTTGTGGGGTCATCGTTGTTGAGTTAGAGTGGTTCTTTGTTTTGTTAGCTGTCATCTAGAGCTTTCCATCATAGCGCCCATGGTTGTAGCTACCTCCGCTTCTATGGTTTCCTTCTTCTTATTATCCTTGCTGTTTCCCCCCGGCTGTCGTGGGCCATGGGTCAGCTTCGGGCTGCTGATTGTGGTCTTAGTGCCTGTCACGTTGCTGATCTTCGGTGACTGGAGCGTAGGATTTGCAGTGCCTGGAGAGGGGTATGAAAGATTCATGAAAGAAGAGGGAGTGAAGTTGCCTGGCTGGGCTACGGGAATTTGATTGGCACTCTTTCCAGAACCAGGTTGCGTCCACACAGGTGATATTTCTGTTAGTCCTGAAGGCAATCCCCCGGACGTAAGCGGGGGCAGGCCAGCCGAACTAAGTGGTCTGTTGCAGGGATGTCGAGCCGAGCCCAGAACAGAAGGGGGAGCATTTGCTGATTCTGCTGAACTTAGCTCCACCACCTTTCTGTTCGGCTTTCCTAGGGACGAAAGATTGAGGGATTCTGGGATGGAGGAGAGAACGTGCAGTCAGTACAAATTTTGGTATTTAAAAACGTTTTTTAGTTATTTGATTCACGTACTTAGTTGCTGGCCACGGCGAAGGCTCAACGGTTTCTTTTGATCTATGTTTGGGCTTTTTGCCTGGGCGCCAGAAGCCTCCATCGTGCTGGTTACAGATACTGCTGCTGTAGACGTAGAAGCTTCAGGGTGTCCAGGAATACGGTTAAAAGATTGCATTTTGCCGTTCGGATTCGTCTAAAGGGGTAAATGTAATTAATATTAACAACACTTAACAATTAAATCTTTATAAGGGATCCTCCCAATTCAATTATGTGGTGGAATATTGGCATCATCATAATTATTATATCATTATCAGCGCAACTACCGGAGTGAATCTCCAACCAAAAGGGGAGAGGGAAGTTTGCTCCCCAAACGACTGACTGACTTGCTGCGAGTCTGTGCTGAAGAAGGAGGAAGGGGAGGGGGGGACCCTTGGCGCACCTGGTTGGGCTGCCGGTGTCGCAAAGATGGTAGTGGGGGTGGTTGTGGTAGGAGTCTGCTGTATAGTCGCTTGGCCAGCTGTTGCCGTTATGAGTGGTTGAACACCGTTGATGAGTTGCTGGTTGGCAGCACCATCATCTTTGGGATCTGGGATTACGACTTGTCTAATCGAGGGCGTAAACTTGCGTTTTTGTAAGAGACTCGTCCCACTTCCTCGTGCTTGAGCACCGCTTGACGACGACGCACTTGACGCCCTATTGAAGCCCTGGAGGTTGTGGGGGTCAGTCAGCGAGCTGCCCTTCACGTCAGCAGAAGAATTTTGCAGGAAGTTCTGATTATTTGAGTGAAATTATGGTGAGTGGAGAAAACATGACATATCATATCCATGGGCCTACTTCTATTTGCTTTGGCGTAAAAGTAGACTATACATAAACTCTACATACAGTGCGTCCTTCAACGTTAGGACTGGAAATTAGAGCGTGGACACGCTGCCTCTTTGTAGGCATCCCTCCTTGGTTTTGCAGCTGTCGTATGAACCTCTGTTGGGCCTGTTGAAAGGGCAGCCTTGCTGCTGCTGCTTCTGCCGCTGCCATTTGTCTCTGGAATTCGACAGGATCCGCGTTTAAAGCTGGAAAAGGGGGTGGTGCTGCGTGCATGATATTGTTATTGCTTCGGCGTCCGCAGTGGTGGCAGGGGAGGCTCCTCAACTTTTCCTTTTTTCCACTTCCCTTGAACGAACTTGCTCGTCCAGGCTGGAGATGGTAGATCTGGTTTTGGATTGAGGGTTATCAATTAGCGGAATGATACTTCATAATTAAAAAATGAAACAAGTAGCGAAGTCCAAGAAAAGGTTATCAAGCATGATGTGTACTATGAGGCAGCATGTATAGAGCTAGACATAATGTTTAACCACGATTACAAATTACATCGTTATTATCGAGATTCTCGTAGCTACCCTCGAAATCATGATACCTGTTTGGTAGAATATGTCAGACAACGCGAAATACAATTCAGTAGGGGAAAACAATTTTAGCAGGGGGGGAAACAATTTCATCCACCTTCGGATTAGGTCATCAATATTCGAACTGGAATATATATTCATTTTGTCGTCGAAGAAGACCATTAGGCCAACCTCACAGCCGCAGAGAATCGAAAGTTCCATTGCTGTAAAGAAAAGCTAAGATTACTTGGAAACCATAAAGAGTATAACTCCAAGCTCCTCCATAAAATATATACTAAAACCTTTTATTTTTTAAGTAACATTTGTGTGTGTGTGTGTGTGTGTGTGTGTGTGTGTGTGTGTGTGTGCGTGTGCGTGTAGCATTTCTAGAACTCAACGGTCTGATAGCATCGGGCGGGAAGTTTTAATGAGAGAGAAATACCTTTCTTCATCAGACCCACTCTTCTTTTGTTGAACGTGACCTGGAATTAGAATGTAATCAGTTTAAAGTCTAAGGCTAGGTGCCACTGATATTAGAATGTGATTAATCTTAAGTCCAAAGCTTGGTGTCGTAAAAGGGTTGTAAAAGCAAGAGTTCTTCATTACATGACGATTCTTCTCTGAAGAGATCTTCTTGATATCAATCTTTTTCCTTCCCACTGAAAACAAAACACCAATCAGGCTCGTACGAATCATAAAGATATAAAATCATGTTTATAAAAGCACACAGGGCAAAGGCCACACAGGCAAGTTGTACTTGTCACAGGAAGTCGCTTCTGAAGCGTGTGATTTGTGATCGCAACTAGAAACAAAATAAGAAGACAACTTGACTTAGTTTGAAGTAAAACAGCAATCTCCCATATGGTACAGAAATAGAAACTCCAGGATAATCATAGGTTCTCTCTCTCTTGTTACTTTGTAGCGAGGGTGCTGGACGAGACTGGATGGTAATGGGTTGTAATGGGTTGCCTTGCTTTTTGGATTCTGAGAAGCGAGGCTCTCTTTCCAAAACACGGGTGGTTGCAACACGCACAATTTCGTGATTTTATCTCAGATGTTCAGAGAAAATGCTTACGATTTTCCCCATATTCAAATTCGGTATGTTGTCGCAGTGCGAAACATTACGGCGTCCAAGAAACAGTAAGTTTTCTGAATAGTGGTGCGCTCTTCCAAATTTAAATCTGCCTAAAAAAATCCGGCTCTCAATTTTGATTTCAGATTTTCTTGAAGTCCTCTGAATAGGAAAATACATGGAGTTAATTAATTGAATGCCCCAGCAGTCCTGTCGTTCACGAATTTTGATTTACATTTATGCATGTTCTGCATTAAAAAAAAGGTGCTATTGTCGGTGGACAAATTCTTCGTACTGATGGAGCTGGTTTTAAGTCAAACAATCTGAAAAAGCATTATTAACGATACGAAGTTCAATACTCCACAAACAAAATCTTGTATCTATTTATAGCAAAAATTTGTATTTTTTTTGGTGATTGTTGTGTTTTGCGAACTTTGAATCTTTTTAGGCAAATTGGATGGGCAATGCTATCTGGAGCTCTGTTCAGATGCGAACTTCCAAAACTCAATGCATTTTTTCATTTTCGTGATTCTTGAACACTGAAAAAATCAGACTCATGATCGCAAACGCTGTTTAGGGTGGGACGGAATTGGACACAAACTTGACCCAATTTTTTCAAAGTGCAGCGAAAGACCAAGGTGCAATGTCCGTTTGCAAGAGTCGAACATCTCCTCCTGCCAGGTCTCTGCATTGTCTTTGGTTCCGTTCTTAGCAAACACTTTGGTTGGTCTTTTTTTCGTACTGGAAACTTCCTGGGGTCTTATGAATCTGTCCGACGTGTCCGAATGTGTCCGAAGATTATAGTTATTATGTCCCTTAGAATTTCCGAAGGTGTCCGAAGATGTATATATGTGTCCGAAGATGACCTATAATATTATGTCCGAATACTGTCCGTATGTTGTCGTCCGAAAAATGATGTAGAATTTTATGTCTCATATATTCCCTCAAAACAGGGACTCCAAAACAGCGGCAGGAAGTGTGAACGAGGTGGCAACGGGGCAGAAGGACAAGTGCCAGACGAGGGAGTTTTGGAGTCTGCGACAACATTTTTTTTCAAAATTCCTTCCCAACCAGTGTCCGATGCTTTTTTTTCTGAAGTTGCTGAAAACATGATGTCGCTGCCATGTGTTCTCCTTGAGATTCTACGTGTGTTTCAGCGGCGCTCTAAAGGCTCTTTTTGTGGATGTGAGTGCGCTGTTTTCCTGCAACTGTGTTGTTGCCAAAAGAGGGACGCTGCTCGGCCGACCGGGCAAGATGATCGGCGATAAGAAATCCGTTTCTACTTAATACGGAATATATCTGAATAATTCTGTCCTAAAACAAAACCATACGACAAAATGGCCACCCACCGGCCCCTACCTTTCAGGCCCAGGTAGTATACGTTCGATGAAGCCTACACCTCGCACCTTGTATTTATCAAACATATACTTTATTTTAAGTTTCGTGTAAGCTTTTGCCTTTTCGAAATGCAATGGGAAAAGAGAGAAAGGTCTCGGGGGGCGTTAATGACTGTTGCCTGATTAGGTCGGCCGCTCCTTCACTTGGCCCTCTTGGTTTAGCACTGTTTCTTGTCTCTGGAGTGTTTATTACTCTGGGGGGGGTGAAAAGGGGGCAGGGGATCACAGATTTGGGGAGCAAGCCGGCTATTAGGACGAGAAATACAATTGCTTCACCATCGTCGTTGTCAAGACCAGCGACCCATGCCGCTCGAAACGCGATTCCCCAGCCATGGCGAACGTCTCCAATATCTGCCAACCAAAAACGAAGATGGCAATCGTCGTCACCTGTTTCTTTTGCGCAGCTTGAGGGAAGCGCAGAAGGCGGAGGCGAGGTGCAGGAAGGCCTAGAAAAGAAGAACATGCCGGAACAGCTTGATTTCGAGAGCGAACTTAAACCGTTTTCCTACGGCAAGGATACCGAGAACGCCTTTGACCTCCTCGTCGTAGGATGCGGCCCCGCTGGCTTAGGAGTTGCAGATGAGGCAGCAAGGAGAGGTCTCAAAGTCGGTGTTGTTGACCCGAACCCTCTCCAGAGATGGCCGAACAACTACGGCGTTTGGGTCGACGAATTCGAACAGATGGGGCATGAAGACTGCTTTCTCCGTACCTGGGACAGCGCACAAGTCATAACAAAGCAGGATGAAATCCATAAGCCTACACGTTTATATCGGCCGTATGCTCAAGTTGACCGCGACAAGCTCAAGAAGAAGCTGCTTGCTCGCGCTACCGACTATGGGGCGGAATTTAAGACGGGTATTGCTAATATAAATATAGGATTCCTTCTGCCGAACAATTCATTGCTATACTTATAAATAATATATATATATATATATATATATATATATATATATATATATATTATGTGTGTGTGTGTGTGTGTGTGTGTGTGTGTGTGTGATTGCTGCTCATCCCCCCATCCAGGAGCCGTGTCAGGTGTGGATCACGAATTTGACGTATCAATCGTCCGCGTTGGGAAAGAAAACGTCTTTGCAAGACAGGTGCATGGTGGTAGTTTTTGCCTTCCTTTCTACCAGTCGCAACACGAGTATAACACAGTGGGAGATGAAGATGAAGAAGAGGAGGAGGAGGAGGAAAAAGAGAGGGAGGGAGGAAAATCGGCAGTAATTCATTGGCGGCAGCGCAAACGCACCCGTCGTCACATATTATACAATATATATATATATATATTGATGCACAAACACAGGTGCTAGATGCCACAGGGCATCTCCGCAAGCTAGTTGAATTCGAGCGCGAATTCACACCAGGCTACCAGGCCGCTTATGGGGCTACGTTGGTGGTTGATAGCCATCCGTATGACCTTGATTCGATGATGTTCATGGACTGGCGTGACGATCATCTGGATGAAGAACTCAAAGCACGAAATGATAGGCTACCGACATTTCTATATGTCATGCCTTATACGAGGAATAAGATATTCGTGGAGGAAACATCCCTTGTTGCGCGCCCATTCGTGCCTTTTGACGATCTCAAGCAGAGGTAATGCTGGGTTACTCATGCATTCTATAAGATGCATGCAGCAGCTTCGTGTAGAAAGAAAATGGGCAATGCAATATCGAGAGTTGTATGTCCTCTAAGTTCCTCCCTCTTCCTCTCTTTCCGTACTTCCTCTAGATCTTGCCGCACTTCTCATCATCATCATCATCATCATCATCATCATCATTATCATTGTGCTGCTGCTGCATATCTTCCTGATTAATCAGGCTGCAGCAACGATTGAGCAAGATGGGCATCGTGGTGCGTGAAGTGGAAGATGAGGAGTACTGCCTAATCCCAATGGGAGGAGTGTTACCGAAGCTGCCTCAAAGAGTGCTAGGGATCGGTGGGACTGCGGGCATGGTCCACCCTGCTACGGTACACGACAAAACGAACAACTAAATGCATCATTATCACCACAGCAGCAGCGGCGAGAGCGCCAGAGGAGACATTCTTATTGTAGCAGTAGTGGCGGTGGCAGTAGTAGTAGTAGTAGTAGTAGTAGTAGTTAGGGTGTGAGGAGAGACGCATAGCGGAACATGCTCCCCGACCTTGCAGCTGCAGTTATGAGAAAGTTTCAATGTGTTAGCTGATTTATGACCGACGACATGTTAAATCAAAACATTATCGGCAGTTGGGGAAGCAATAGGGGGGTGAGGACAACGCACTTTTAGTTGTTAAATCAAATACGGCAGGTTGTACCTCACTTGTACTCCTCTTTCTCTTTCTCTTTCTCCCCCCCCTCTATAGGGCTACATGGTGTCAAAGTCGTTGCTACAGGCCCCCACACTTGTAGACGCTATCATACGGGGATTTGAACAATCGTCGTCGTCGTCTTCCGCCTCCAGCCCTTCAACAATGAACGCCACAGATGTCTCCGTAGGGGTATGGAGCTCGATTTGGCCGGAAGAGGACCGACGGCAGCGCACATTCATGTGTTTCGGAATGGAGATTCTTATGCAGCTTGACTCCAAAACAACACGTCGATTCTTTGAAACCTTCTTCCGCTTGCCACAGGAGATGTGGGGTACGACTACCTAGTTTCCATGCTACTATTTTCTGGATATTAGCAGCATCTTCTCACGAATTTTTTCGTGTTTGATTTACACCATCAAATTCTGTTGTAAGCAGCTTGTCTTCTTTGTTGTTGTAAAATAAGCAATAATCCCACCACAAAAACGCAAGTTTCACGGGTTTCACTTTCGCGGGGAGGTGGTTTCCCCCCATGTCTAAAGAAAAACCATACTTTTATTGGTGGTGGTGATTCTAGATGACGATCTCCGTGTTGTTGCAGCACATAAGTCATCTTTTGTTTGGACCTTTGTCATAGTTTTGACAACAATTCACCACTAATTCTTCTCTCTCCTCCTCCTCTAAGGTGGGTTTCTCTCGTGGCGAATATCGTCAATGGGACTACTTGGAATCGGCTTGTCCATATTCCGCACTGCTTCCAACCGACTTCGATGTGCGTGCTGTATATCGTCTGTGTGTTTGTGTGCGTGCTACGGATCCAAAATGTAAAATACGTTTCGGCCTTGCTTGCATGCAAGCCAGAGTGTTGTGTTTGCAATTATCTCTTCGATCCTTGGTATCTTCCTCCTCCTCCTCCTCCTCCCGCTTCCTCTATCTTCCTCTCATCTGTGCGATTTATAGCGCTCTGAAAAACTCACATGATCACTGCAACTGCTGCTACAATATATCTTACCCCAATATTCCAGTCGATTTCGTTCGGAACGCTCTTCCTTTCATGCCATCGTTCATCAAGACGTTTGCTACCGCCAGTAACGATTTTAACTCAGAAGCATGGTCTGGAATCATGGATTTGGCCAACAGCGTAAGTCACTTAAAGCAGCAGCAGCAGCAGCAGCAGCAGGAGGAGGAGGAGGAGGAGGGGCACATTCGAGTCTTAAATAGTATTTTTTTGAAATATTCTCTATGCTTTCCCCCTCTCCCCCCTTCAAACGGATTTTGACTTCTTCGTTGGCAGCTCTGGAATGTTCCTGGAGGAGGCATCTACCCACATGATCTGGTAGGCGCACTTCCGAGCGGAACTAAGGGTGAAAATCCTACAAAAAAACCCATACGATCAAGCAACATTGACTTCGCAAAGCTGATGGAAGAGGTGCAGGGAGAGGGGACCATTAGAAGCAAAGTTGAAAGTCAGAAACGCCCCAACGACGAGTCAAACGGTGGCGACGGTACTGGCAAAAAGGATGGGAGCAAAGGGATTGGTATAGATGCCTCGAAGCTGGTTCTGAGCCAGGTCAACCATGCAATGCTGTGCGGCATCGTTACCTCATCCTGCCCTCTAATCAATCCCGAATCACACGATGATTTCGTTCTTTTGTTGGCACTATTGCGCTGCTATGTCTGTCTCTTTTTTGATCTTCTCACTTCACCACGATACCTTGCAACCATTACCAGGTCCCTTACCTGCAGGAAGGCCCTCCAAGCACCCCCCCCGCAGATTTGAGAGAACTAAAGAGCGCGTCTTCATGGACGGATGACCGCGAGTGGATTCGATACCAGCAGGAAAAGCTGTTTGATGAGCAGCCCAAGCTCGTCGAGTCCCTCCCCCCTCTCAACCCCAATGATGAGGTGCGAACGTCGTTTTCTTCTGTCGGATATGGAAAGAGATAGCAAAGGCTCTAGAGTAGTAGTAGTAGTAGTAGTAGTAGTAGTAGGGAAGAATATATTGAAAAAGATAGTTTGTTATTGTTTTGCGGGTGGCGTGATGATGGTGTACTTACTGCCACTGCTGCTTCTCCTCCTCCTCCTCGTCCTCCTAATACTACCACTACTACTACTACTACTACTACTACTACTATTTCATTATGATCAGGTGGATGTGCTCGTTGCTGGTGTGGGGCCAGCGGGATTAGCTCTTGCAGGGGCATTGGCAAAGAGAGGGGTTAACGTCGGTCTTGTGGGGCCTGACACCCCATTCACCAACAACTACGGTGTATGGCTCGACGAATTCAAGGAATTAGGGTAAGTAGTAAGAGGAATACTCTCTCTCTCTCTCTCTCTCTCTCTCTCTTTCTCTCTCTTTCTCTCTCTACCCCCCCCCCCCCCCCCTTCGTATTTCTTCTTTGTTTAGTCCGCATTCGTATTTATTCTACCCATGGCCGTTGATAGGCCAAGTTATTATTATTATCATCATCATTATCATCATCATTATTATTGTTATTACTATTATCATTACTATTATTAGGCTGGAGCACACTCTGGAGGAGGTTTATGACGACTCTTTGGTGGTGGTGGATTCTGCAGTAGGTGTGCCAGTAGTAGCAGTAGCAGTAGGAGGAGGAGGAGAAGGAGGAGGAGTGCATCCTTGTTGCGTGCGTGTTAATCATTTTCTTCCCCAAGCTCTTATTTCCTTTGCTGCTGAATAACATCGAGCCGCCTTATCATTTCCTAGAGCGCAACTATCACCTTCTTCCTAACCCGTCTCTCTTGCCCCCCAATCATCCTGCTCCTCCCCCTCCCTCCTCCCCACCGAACACCTCGTAAATTTCAGGGACCCAGCCTGTTGGACGCGCGTATGGGCGTGTAGGCCGAGATCTTCTGAGAGCGGAACTCCTCAAACGATGCCAGGCCTCGCCCGACGTATGATGATGATGATGACGATCCGAATAAATAAGAGCAATTCCAGCTCACCCCTCCCCGCCCTCCTGAAATGTTCCATACATTGCGGAAGATGGCTGATTGTAACGAGCCTTGCGATGATAGACTATTTGATTGAGATACGCTTGGCAATGATGAGAGTACTAATGATAGCTGCTATCGTCGTCGTCGTCGTCATCAACATCATCAGGGGGGCAAGGTGAGATATTATCCGGGAATGGTTCGGGAGGTGATTGATGAGCAAGAACTCGCCGATGAGAGCATCGGCCACACTGTCAAAATCAATGATGGCGCCGCCTTCAAGGCTAAAATGGTTGCGATGAGCACCGGACATAACCGAGATGTGCTCAGCTATGAAGACGGCGTGCCTCCTCTTTGGCAAACAGCTTATGGCATCGAATTCAACATGCCGGACCATCCTTGGTGATCATCCAAACAACGCTCACATGTCCTTCCTTTTTTCCTCTACATAGATATAATATATATACATGTATTTTATACCAGTGATGTGTGAAATTAGTGCAAAACACAAACGTTCTTTCACATTTCCTTCTTCTTCCTCCATTGAAAACGTTTTTCCCTAAGTGAGAAGTAGTACCTGTGTTGTCCTAACTCTCATCCCCCCCCCCCCCCCCCCAACCAAACGACGACATCGACGACGCCTCAGGGACAACAACAAGGCCCTATTCATGGACCTTTCTCAGTCGGAGGGTGATGATCGCGGCGAAGTAAATGGTGGCAACGAGGATCTCCACCGTGTGCCTAGTTTTCTATATGTGCTTCCTTCAAAAGACAAAGTATGTTCAATCTCTCTTCGTTCTTCATCATCGTCGTCATCTTTGCTGTTCTCATGGATATAGGTTTTCGTGGAGGAGACATGCCTGATATCCAAGGTACAGGTCCCCTTTGATGAGCTCAAAAGGCGTCTGTATCAGCGGCTGGAGCAGAGGTTGAACATTACTGTGAAGCCTGAGGACATCATCGAAGAGGAAGCTAGTTGGATTCCGCTAGGAGGACCTCTTCCAAAGGTTGGTTGGTTGTTGTAGCACTTATCCCCCACACATTAGCAGCAGCAGCAGCAGCAACAGCTTAATTGTACTTCGATCTCCCTCTCCCCTTCGAGATCTTCCTCCTCCTTCTCGTTCGCCCGCCCCCTTTTTCATCCCTTCTTCTTTCTTACAGGTCCCCCAACCGGTGTTGGGCTTCGGAGCTGCTGCGGGCTTGTCCATCCAGCCTCCGGTTACTCCATCGTGAATTCTTTAAGCAAGGCTGGCCCAGTGGCGGGATGCAATAGTGGAAGGTTTGCAGAGCGGGTGACCAAGAACATCGTGCTGACAATGCTTGGGTATTAGTAGTAGCAGCAGCAGCAGCAGTAGTAGTAGTAGCTACGAGATGATATTTGTCAACGATGATGTCGTATCTGCTGCTGCTTTTGTCATCTGTCTCCTGTATTTATGTCTTCTCCATCTCCTTCTTTTCTTCTTCCTCCTCCTCTTCCTCCTCAACCTCAACCTCCTCCTAGGGTGTGCTGTGGAGCGCTGAGCAGCGGCGTAAGATGGCTTTTTACCAGTTTGGTGCCGAGATGATCTCCAAGATGCCCCTCCCCCTCCTGCAAGATTTTATGCGCACATTTTATGAACTCCCCGCGCCTCTGTGGAAGGGGTTCCTGTCACACAAGCTCTCCTCACCAATGATGGTACCGTTTGCCTTGGCGATGTTCGTCCAGGGAAGCAAAGACTTGCGACATGCTCTGATATCAGAGTTGGCTTCAAAAGAGGGCGTCAGGATGCTCGAGGCCGCACTTGCTCCGGTGTTTGCTGATGAGGATCAAAGACAAGACAGCAATGATGGTGGTGGCGGTGGCGGTGGTGGCGGTGGTGGCAAAAAAGGCAGGGCAGTACTCCAGCAGAACGAATCAACGCGTGAGCCGCTTAAAGGCCTCTTTCGTAGGGGCCAACTTGCAACTGATTCGATACCGTCGGGCTACATAGAGCAGCCTACTGCTAAATGATTATTCATGGGCGTCATTAGATATACAGTTGTGTTTTTACACAAGTAATTTGCCTGGCGAGATATTAATTAAATACGTATATATCAGAGGTTATACTACAAAATATTAGATGATACTTAAGAAGATGGAAGTTATTAAAAATTATTGTGCACACAACTAGACGGTAGACCCTATGTCAATTTGAACTTGGCATGTAGATGTTCACAAAGCTACATTATTTTAGAATGGCATGCATGATAATTCAATTACAGCTGTAACTCGCAATGTACGTAGTGCTTTAACCTGTGCCCCCAACGTAGCAAACACAACCCCGATTGCATGCATGTCTAGATGTAATTGCAGCAAGGCGCTGCATTCAGCGGAGTCGCATGACGTTCATCTAGGACTTCAACATCAGTAGATCCACACATGCTAGCATGCGCTGCACGCTACTTCGCGAACAACATCTAAGAATCATTCGTACACAGCTAGGTAACTAGTGATGAATCAATTCCATGCTAGCATGGCACGCAGCGCTAGAGCATGCTGACCGTGAACACTCAATCTGGCCAAAGATGCTCAGATGCTCAATGTCGAGCGACAGCAACAAGCAGATTCTGTGCAATTCAGAATCTGGAGATGTGCATGTGCGCATGTTGTGTGAAGTGCTTGATTAGTCAAGGTCGCTCCACTTGCTCCAAGCATGCATCACGTGGCATGATGCTGTTCGCACAGCGATCCCGCTGATCCACGCATCCCTGATGACACGTCCAACCAGTTGTGGTGCGCCAGTGCGGCACATGCAGCACAGCGTGCGCGCGTCCATGATGACGTGCGTCCTTAGCGTCCGTATCGCCCTTCCTTTCCTGTTTCTGCTCGTGCCCTTGCACGGCCTGCGAGCCAAAGTCCTGCTGTTCTTCTAGCTGCTGTGACATTGTTAGTCAAATCGTTTCCCGTGTGTGGAAGCCAAAGGTTGTTGCGCGTAAGGTGTTCACAGGCCGAGGCGCTACGTGCACAAGTAGGCAGGGGGGGGGAAAGGCACGTTTGCTTCCTTTTGAAGAGTTGTGTTTATTTTTATTAAAGATTATATTTTTATTAAATCGTGCACTGCGTAATCATTCGCGAAGCTTTCGCGAATGCCGCCGCACGTGGGGCAGCACACTTCCGGTGTGCTGCCATGAGTCCCGCCGGAACCCACGTGCCTATGCTGTATTAATATCTACGTTATCTATATTCTATATCCGCGACAACCCCTTTGTTGTCGCACGTGACTTGTGCCCGCGTAGTGGTACGCGCTACAGAAAGAAACACAGAAAGAAAGAAAGAAATGAACTTTGATGATCGATTGCATTTCCAAAGTGTTGCATGACACTTGCAAAGTGCGAAACGTAGTGCCTCCAAAGAAAGAAAGAAAGAAACATGATGATGGACTGCATTTCCAAATCGTTCCAGTGTTGCATGACATCGGGATGCCAGCCCATCACAGAGGGCGCTGGCTCCCACCCTCGGCCACGGTGTGTCGCAAGTCTAGAAGTGCAGCCAAAAATGATCGTAAGTCTAGAAGTAGATCTAGATCTACAGCCAAAAATGATCGTGACGTAATGATGCAATTTCCACATGCGACAATGTCCTTCGCTGTCTCATTGGCTAAATTAGGCATCCGTCAGCCGTTTCGGTGCGTCATGCATCGGCAAGAGTAGTAACAAAATCTGTATCACCGTAATGTTTTCACAAAACCTCCTCAATGTGCCAAGTCGTAGTTGAAGTTTCAATGGCATTTTCCGTTTACTTCTCGCCTTTTTGGGTATTCTATCGCTTCGCTACTGCTGTGGCAGGTTTCTCGCTTGGGCGACTCTGGACGAAGTTGTTCACGTTGAACTAAGGAAGGGGGGGGACTCGACGATAACTAGTGTCCCCCGCCCAGAGGATATTTCAATATGGCGCGGGGGCGGACTTCCTCGAGCAAAAATGGAAAGTCCAGCAAGTCGTTGACTTCGCAAGGTTCATTCTCCTCTGCCGTGGAGACCTCAATATTGGGTGGTGTAAATTACGCGAACGGTGGTAGTGTCCCACCTGGACCCTATGTTATCATGCATACAGGAGCATTTTATCAGGTCTGGTGGTACACAGTAGCATTTTCTGCTGTAATATCTGGAATATTCACCCCTCTCATTATGGCCTTCTACAACGATCTCCTGTATGCAGAGATCCCTCTCGACATAGTATTCTACATAGATATTGTCATAACGTTCTTTGTGAGCGTCCAGATTCATGGATGGACTATTACAAATAATTGGATCATCGCGCAAGAGTATCTTCGGTTCTGGTTTTGGATTGATCTCATAGCAATTATCCCGTTCGAGTTCATGGTCGGTGGGAACAGTCACGGGCAGTTTCTCAGACTATTTCGCCTCTTACGTCTAAGGAGGTTGTTTCCGCTGTTTGCAAAGGCTGAAAAAAGCCGATTCTGCAACTTTACTCTGGTCTCCGTCGTGAAATACTTCAGTATGGCAGCCTACTACGGCCATTGGTCGGCGTGCATCTTCTACGAGTTAGCAAGCATTCAGGACTATGATGAGGGCACATGGGTGGCCATCTGTGTACCAGGGTTAGAAAAACGACCCACCTCCATCCGATACCTGATCTCCATTTACTGGGCCTTCACAACGCTCACAACTGTGGGCTATGGAGATATCTCGCCTCAAAATTCGGATGAGCGTGTTTGGGGTACCATCTATGTCATCATCAATCTAGGTTTGCAGGCGTATATCGTGGGTAATATGACGGCGCTTGCGTCGAAGCCCGACCTCGAAACGCATCAGTTCCGCCAACAGCTCGACGACGTGCAGGTGTTCATGAAGCAGAACAACATCCCGCTGGCGTTAAGGGCACAAGTAATACAATTTCTGCAACTGCAGCAAAGAATGAAAACAACAGCAGGAAATGACCTTGTGAACAGCCTGCCATATGCCATCAGAATGCCGATCAAAAAGCATCAGTATTCTGAAATTTTGGAACAAATCGATATCTTCCGTGGGGTCTCCAAGCCATTTCTCAATATGGTAATGGCGAACGTGGAAGAAGAGGTCAGTCAGTTAAATGGGTCGTTGCGAGAGATCAGCAATCTTAAAATCGAAATAATTTCTTTTTGGGGTAATATATGGTCGAAATTTTGTTGATTTCTTTTGTTGGTGTTCCAGGTATTTATGCCGTCCATGCAAGTCATCAACTGCTCAGATTTAAGTTCCTCGTTTTACATGATTATTGAGGGCGAATGCGAGCTCCTCGTTTCCCCAACAGGCAACATCCAAGAACAGATGGACAATGAGGTTCCTTGTGCTAAGATAGGCGTGGGATCACACTTTGGCTGCGAGGGGTTCTTCTCTAGTTCAAATCAGCCATACACTATACGGGTTACCGAGGTGTGTGTGGTGATGAAGATGGAGGCCAGAGTCCGCAGGATCATGCTGCAGCAGCATCCCCGCGATTTGCAAGTTGTAACAATTAACATAAAAAGGCGCCTCGAAATTATGATCGACATGATCACAGCGGGGCTACGTCCAAGCGACGAGCGCATCATGCAAAGGGGCAACAAAAACGAGGCAATTCAGAACAACTTCCTCGGGGGAGAGAAAAAGTCTTCTCTCAAGAGCAGAAACACCACCACCAAGCTCCTTGAAACGTACAGTTACAGCTAGTTTTTTTCAGTTTTGGCACTTTCCACATGCAACGACGATACAGCATGTGTGCATCCTCATCATCATCATCATCATCATAACAACAACAGCAACAGCACTTTACCTCAACTACAACGAAAATAGGTATGACTACAAGCCGAGAAAGCGTAGAAGGGGACGCTCGAGCCGTCAGATATCTAATTTCAGTATCGAAGAATACAGTCGTCCATTTCTCATCTCCGTACACGAAGTGCGGCAAAACATAAAGCTGTTCATGGAGAGGCGAGAGCAGACCCTTGCATCGTTGTTGTGTCAACTAGCGTCAGTCGGGGATCATACACAGCTCCGACGAAAGGTATGCCTTCTCCTCGGGGAAGAAGCAGCAGCAGCAGCAGCAGAGATTTTGTCAGAAGCTATCTCAGTATACAGAAGTTGTGCATTGTTGAAATTTTCCCCTTCAATACAAGGAAGTTTTTTTCATGTTATCGTCTTCCTGCCTCCCTAAGACCTTTACCAATCACTTTCCGTTCTTTTCCTCTGATATACGCGCACGCACACCTCAATTTCCTCTTATTCCCTCTTTGTCATTTTTGCGAATCCTCCTCCTCCTCCTCCTCCAGCTTCATGGGCTTGATCTCTCTGAGGATAGCGGGGACTACGATGGCCGTGTGCCGCTGCACTTAGCCTGCTCCCGTGGACACTTGGAGGCATGCAAGGTGCTGTTGGAGTTCAAAGCCAACCCTTCGCATGTAGACAATTTCGGCGTGACTCCATTACAAGAGTGTGTGTACGCTGGAAACGACAGTGTACTAGAGTTTATGTTAAAAAACGGAGCCGAGTTGAAGATCAAGCATGAGGGGCAGAAGGTCTACGAGATATGTAACATTGGCGATATCAGGACACTGGGCTGCCTGCTCAAGGCAAAGTGCGACCCCAATGCCCAGAATTACTATAAACGCACCGGCCTACATTCGGCTGCAACTGAAGGTGAGACAGAATCTAGTGTGTGTGTGTGTGTGTGTGTGTGTGTGTGTGTCTATGTTTGCACCTCCATAATAATTTTATACTCATTCACCAGCACACATACACGCATACACACATACATTAACACACACACATACACACACTCACGTGCTTATTATCTGCAAACTCATAGATAGCTTAAATGTGCGTGTACTAATGTCTGAATTGAAATGGATTCTCCCCCCTTTTCAGGAAATCTTTCAATTGTCAAGCTACTCCTTAAATACCGTGCAAACCCCTATGTTCCGGACCGCAACGGGCTAGACGCTATCGATCAGGCCACGGAACTTCGAAATAAGGTTTTAATTGACGTAATGACAGAATTTGCTAATGAGCATGGAATGAGCAAGGAAGTTACGCTGAAAAACCTCGAAGATTTAGCGAAAGCAGACGAAAAGGAAAAGGAAACATCCGGCGGCAATGCAGGGGAGAAACTCAATCCTGCACAGAAAGAGGGAAAGACAACCGAGACTAAGATAGGCGAAAAGAAAAAGAAAAAATCCGGTGGCGATGGAGGAGAGAATCTTAATGCTGCACGGAAAATAGAAATGAAAGATGAGATGAAGGAGTAAATGATGCTGGTCCTCTTTCAAGCATAGAACCGTTTTATTAGCTCTGCATTAGTTTTCTGAGCCATTAAGACATGCTCGTCTTCGCAAGATGGGAATACACAATAACAGAGAGGATCAATTCCAGGAACCTGAAAATGATTTACAAGAACCGCTAAGTTCCAGAAAGAGAATATAGTGAACATCAACAAAGTCTAGTGTCAATATACAATGATAATAGTAATCCACAAAAATGTCTCGATATTTAATCTACTAACGTAAGTGCGGCAAGGGCCGCATTCGCACCACGAAAGTATACAGCAGCTGCCCGCCTGTGACTGCTCTCTCGCGCGCGCTAGCGAATTCATTGTGAGGTGTACTATACGCGAGAATGAAATTATTACATTTTTCAAAAGTCATTAAATCATCCTATATATGTATGAGCTGTGGCTTTACCGCTTCGGCTGCATCTGTTGGTTTCTGCAATGATGTCATTCACATTAGCAAATGCATCATCGGTCATGCGCTCGCTACGTGCCGCCCGCGTGCAGCTACGCAAATTGCGTGGCTGTCAATTCTCGCAAGCCGCCTGCTGTTTCAACGTTTGCTGGCAAGATCAGATGCAACCATGACAATGTTTGCGAGGCTGTGCCAATGCTCATACCAACAAAATAATAGTCAAGACTAGCAAGCATTCGCTAATGGCAGACGTGCTTCGACGAGATCGATTCGGCGCGATGACTGGTGGCCATATATGCTCGATCAGTCTCAGCCACGCTACCACAACAACGACAAGATGGCCTCACAATAACAACAACGATGTTGCATGTCATTGTATGGTGTCATGCATTTAAGTGCGGTCGCGGTGACAGCGGGTGCAAGGGGCGAACCTGTATTTACATTGCTAACCTAGTAGAAAATGCACGTGCATGAGCGAATCTTGCATATGATTGTTGACCCGCTCAGCAACTTTGTGATTTTCGATTCCATCTGTCAGCTGCTTTTCAAACCTGAGAAACCGCCCGACTTTACTGAAAAATCTCCTGAAGTTTCACCGAAGAAATAAAGCCTCCCTGCCCATTTCCACCCAAGCCCGTTTCCCGTTGCCATGCAAGCTCAAGCACCCCATTCTCTCCAATCGTAGCCGAATCTATTGTGTACGACAAAGGGGCCATAGGATACGGAGCAACGTCGAGATCGTGTACCAGCTCCCCGTTCGCGCGTAAGCTAACCCTTATCTGATTGTTTTCCTCCGGAATGGTGCAACGGACAACGGTCAGGTTGTAGGCTCGGCCTCTGGAAAGGCCGGTGTACTTCAAGCGCATGATGTAGTCGTAGAAAGGATGAGCGAATCTCTGCCAAGCGATGGGAAGGTCAGTCTGAAGCGGCCTGAGGGTCGTTGCCTGTAGCGGTGTGAAGTAAAACGATGGGTCCGAAGTGGAACCCTCTCCCATATCGAGATGCATCTTCTCTGATAGAATCGGGCTCCCAAGTAAGTCTAAGTAGCCTCCCTTTTCCAGAATTCTTGTCTCCTCCGCAAGTTTTCTCACCGCGTTCTCACGGCGGCCAATCGGGAGTTGCAAGGCTTTTCCGACACGATCTCTTAAATAGTATAGGTCGCTGAAGTTGGCATAGAGGGAGCTCATTGCTAGCCCTGGAGACTGAGACTGGATCACGGACAGCCCGACACTCGTATTCAATAGCATTGTAAGCTCGCTTAGGCGTCTTTCGAGTAGAGAGATCGAGCGCTTAACACCTCTGGGGGTAGGCAGCCAAAGCAGCGAGGAAGCTTCTTGCAGTGCCTGTGTTGCTGATGAGGAATTGCCTCCTGAGGTACTGTGTTTGATAAGGATATCACGTGCCTTCTGCACGACTCTTCGTTCGAAGCGGGCCCGTAGGCTTACATGCAAGTCATAGTTTCCACGATGAATGTACATTTGGAGCCTCCAATTTTTTTGGCGTTGTTTTCCCCCAATGAGAGCAGCAGCCCATGCAGCCTCCAAGTCTCGCAGAGTTTTCGAGAGAACGCTGATGGCGTGCGCGCTGGAGAGATCGCCAGCCCTCCAGTTGTTCTCAAGTCCAAATAAAGCTTCTTTCATGAGAGAGGCCGCTTGGGAGCCGAAAAAATGCCGCGAGTACTGGACGACAATAGACTCCGCGCCAAGGTCGTCAGCAGCGCCAGCACACCACACCATCTTGTTGAGATCATCGCCAGCTCCCTCTGAGTACCCACCGAACCCGACGAGTCGGCCGCCCTTGTGCTGGCTGCTAACGTACGTGCTGTTCTCCCTTAGAGTGAGAATATGATGAAACTGCTTAGGAGCGGGATTGACTGGATCGCGACCATGAGTCCACGCAAAAGCGGGGTCCCAGGCGGGAACTTCAAACTGCGAGTGCACAGTGTGGCAGAGGTCGGGGTATTGCCGCACAAGCGTTCCATTGGGGAGCGAGCGCAAGAATTCAGTTAGTGGAACGCGGACATGCGGGCCGTATGCTACTCCTGTGAGCCAGCTTTGGACCTCGTTGCTGCCCACAAGCCGATAGAAATCCGTCATGTTCTTGCTGTCAAATTCCTGTGCGCTGACCCATATTTCGGCTTCCGGGTGGAAGCCTCTTACGACTTTAGCGAGCCCCTCACAAGCCTCGAGGAAAGGCTTTGGTGCGAGTACAATACCCCCGTCGCCTCCAGGAACAAATATGGAGTTAAGTCGTGGAATGGTACGCAGGAGGTGCTTCGTCTGTGCAGGAGCCTCAGAACTGCCCATGTACAAATCAAGCGGGAACCAAAGACTGAGGTTGAGCTGAAGGCTTTCACTGAGCTTCGAGTAGTCAGCAATTCGCGGCACGTCTGCTGGAAGTTCAATATGAGCTAGCTCGATCTGATTTGTGCCGAAGATAGCGAGATCGTGCACATATTGCTTCATCGCCGAAGGCCATGGGTTGAAATCAAAGCCCCAACGCGTAAGCTATACGCATAATAGAGTTTATCAGAAATATGTCATTCTCATTTTAATCATGTCAGAAGTAGAAAATTCACGAAGGCGTAAATGGTGTCAAGGATATGACGGCGTTGAATTAATCAATACGATATTTTCCTTGTCTATCTATTTTGCCTCACCTGATGTCCACGGACGCGGTTCCACGGCTTCGGGGCATTGGCAACACAGTAGCATTTCTCACGCGGCATATACAACGTGCCGTTGGCTGATATATCAGCATCCCGAAGGATCCTTCCAAGACCAAAAAGAACCCCCTTCTCGGAGTTTGCAGTAATGTGGAAAAATGCGGGTTGTTCTTGAACAATGGTTTCATTGTAATTGCTGTTCTCGCAATTGGTGAGTACATAACCCTCGGGATGTGATAGAGATTCGGAAACAGACTTCCGCCATGCCTCTAGAGCTTCGTTATTTCCCCTGCCACAAAGTGCGTTTGAAACTGTATCCGTCCATGTACCAGCGCTCGTGACATCCTCCAACAACGTAATCGCCACTTGCGCGCTAGCCACACCCGCCATATCTTGAATGTTCCCTCCCTCCATGTCGGCTCTACGAACAACCTCGGGTATGAAGAAGGAGTCTACAAGGCTGCGGACATAAATGGACGAATGGGCTTTTGGGCTGAGTATGACACTACCACCGGTTCCATTGTAACTAGCATAGCTACCGTAAACCCCTGTAAAATTAGTTACTACCAAAGCCCTAGCAGGAGGCACAAGCAGGCCGAATAGGGCAGCCAAAGCGCTAAACATCCCCCTCCCTCCCTCTCTCATGATAATGTCTTATGAGAGGCTGGTCGGCTCGGAAAGGATACCGTATAGACGACACGTAATTTGCTCGGGTATTCTCTTCATGCGACAAGCCAAACGTTCAACCATTCAGAGCAAAAGGCAAATAACAACAAACCCAACGCAAAACAACCGAAATCTTTGTGCCTCTGGGCGGGGATCAGACGCAATTTGCAGGGCGAGCGCTACCGAAAGTCGCAACGGAACATGTGGCCTCTTTTTTTATGGCGAAATATCCACATGAAGCCACGTGGATGACACCAAGATTTGCGGCGCGCCGCAGGAGAATTTTCTGACTCAGCGTAGCACCACGAACAGGTTCGAGAGCATATGTTCGCACACGTGGGTGGTTTTGGATTCCGTAGCGGGCCGAAGAGGTCGACGGCAACAAAATCACCTCTATTTCGCCCTCCGATCTTCTTCTGGATGTCGCATTCTTACCGATGAAATAAGCACTCAAAGTTTCGATCAAAAGTGCGACTCCTGGCTCGATTTCCACAAAAACCACTTTATATTTCTTCTGTTCCGTGCTGCACGGGTCCACCCTCTATTTCTGAAATAATCACGCCTGGTTAACTGAGATTTCAATGGAAGTTTCGGGCTGTCCCCAGTAGAAAGACAGCAAAATATTGATAAATATATAAGACGACATGCTAGTATTTTTGTCTCAAAGTTGAATTCTCCGTGACTCACTCTCTGGCTTGGGTTTGCGGCAAGCATACTACATCTGAAGGACTCCGCCCTTCCTGTTGCCGCCTCCCCCCATTCCTCTCAACGAAAAAGGGGGCGGAGCAGGGAATTACATTTTGGATACGGTTTGTGAAGATTTCTTGTTGATGGAAAACTATGAGCTGTTCCGGAGTCTGCGCGACACGCTCTATGGAAAGTGAGCAACCTCAAAACCAGATGCATCATTTCGTTTGTTCCTGTGAGAGATAGATTGTATCAAATTCAATCATATGTGAGAGAAGATAGGTAAATATTTGTGTGTAAATGAGGTTCGCGAAGTGTTCGGGAATCTAAATTGGAATCACGGTTACTACTAAACACTATGATGTTGATCGGTCATGTAGAGTTCGATATGGACGCCACAAGCAGACTCGGGAGATAGTGATCGTGAAGGAATTTTACTTGGAGTGCGTCAAGAATAGAGTATCGACGGATGGCCACCCAGTTGCTGAGGACGCAGAGGCTGAGGTATTAATGTTGATGTACCAATTTCGTTTTGCCCTGTCACTAATGGCATGGACGAGCGGGAGATAAATTCAACGAAGAAAGTTCATGATTTCCGGTTACTGCAAGGGAAAGTATCGAATTTAGCCCGAATTGTGATGCATGTTCTCCTTCGCACGATAAAGGGATGTAGCAATTCCACTGTTAATGCAAGTGAGCAGTGAGGATTTAACGAATGATGTTGAGTGGAGCAATCGATGACGCCTTTATTCATAGATTTCATCATCGATGTTCTCCGTTCCATCCAGATACTTCAATAGACTGAAAGTATTTCCTGCCTTAAATTTATAGATTAGAATCCACGCGGAACTTGAGAAAGGGAAAAATCCACATATCGTTGGCCTCCGCGGGGTTCACATAGAGGGAGACAAGATGTACGTAATCTTGGAATATTGCGAGAATTCAGATTTCTTCAGCCACATCCAGAAGAGCACTTTCTCAGAAGAAAGTATGTGCCTAACAATAGTCATAACATTAGTAAAAAACCGACCACAGCACAGCAACCTAACAGAATGGGAACACCGTAATAGACAAGAAACCACAAAAGACAGAAGAGTTCACCATCCTTATTTTATCGTTCTATTTGCTTCAACAGGAGCGAAAAAATACTTTATCCAGCTGATCAAAGGAGTTGCATACATGCACTCCAAGGGATATGCCCACAGAGACCTTTCACTTGAAAATACTCTCATGGATGGGAAGGAAACGCTGAAGGTATGGTAGATAGAATCCACCATTAATAACTTAGAACGGGAGTTGCAGACAGAAAAGGATAAGGATAAAGTTTCCGATCAATTATCCAAACAAGATTAACTAGTTTTAAGTGAAAAAATAGTTAAAGATGCACTATTAATCGGATATACGATTTACGAATGATCGCCTTCTGCTTTTATTATGACCCGATTTCCCCCTCAATTCAATTTTTTTTCCCACTTCAGATATGCGATTTTGGGCTGGCGATGAAGGTAAGCGATCCTGAGAAGAAGATGAGTGTAGATCCAAACCGTCGGCCTGGCAAGATAAAGTTTATGCCTCCCGAGATCTATAGCGTCCAAGATTATAACCCCTTTGCGGCAGATCTGTACTGCTGCGGCATCATGTTATTCGTAATGCTCGTGGGGACCTTTCCCTACAACATCCCCACTGAAGAAGACGAAAGGTTTAAACTTATAGTTAATGGAAATCTCAACTATCTCCTCAAAGTGTGGAAATTGGACCATACAATATCACCTGCAGTAAAAGATCTCTTAAGTAAGCTGATTACTTACGAGAAAGATAGAATTAATCTCCGGGACATCTTAAATCACCCATGGTTTAAGCAATCAAGTAGCAGTGGAGGGGGAGGTGGGGGAAGTAAGGGAAGTAAGAGCATGGATGAGGACCAGAAGATGTCAACGTCTGCCTCGAAATCCACGGCGCAAGGAACAGAGCAACAGGTGTTTAGATTGCAGATATAGTTTAGATTTAAGTTACAATTAAGTTCGATTGTTAATTCTTTCCTCCCTAGAATGTAGACATATTCACGTTTTGTTGCTAATGTTTGTTACTTCCTCCTTCATAATTATTCAGGAGCCAGGATGGTTCACGGCTGCTCCCCCTAAAATCAAGAACCAAGTTCGTCAGATGATCGTCCAAGTTTTATTGCAGTATCAAAAACAACCGAATAAAGAATACATTGTCATGCTCGCTAAGTCCCTCAAAGAGAAATATTCATTAGATGAGGATAGGAGTAGGCAGCTTATTGTTTATTTCCATGCCGCCCTCAACCGAGATATTGAACAAAAGAATAATAAGATGTTAAACAAATAAGCACTCAACAACAAAATATAAATGAAGCCAAAACGAAAAAAAAGAAAGAGATAACAGTAAAAACAAGGAAATTCCCAGGGAATCTAGAATAATTTTCATTTAGTATTCAAATCGGCTATTTCATGTTCTGCCCTTCGATAAATTTTCATTTTTTGACTGGATTTAATAGAGTTGATCTTGCGACAACCAACGCATGATATCCGATTCTAGTGACGAAATAGTTTTGTCGTCTCCAGAGAATAAGAGATGCCATTCGTTACGAAATATGGCGTAGTGAATATAGTAAAGTATCGTACATGTACTTGTTTTAATGATAAAAGACGAGTATTACATTCATGTTGAATTTCAACAAAGCCTCAGCGTAAATTGAGCGAATCAGTTGTGCATCCGTATTCATGTGAGAAGCTAGCAAGCATGACAAACTTGAACAAGGTGCTTGGATCAAGGGGCATAGAACAACTGCAGCAACATTAGCCTCTTAGCTATTGTGTGTGTGTGTGCGTAGATGAATGAACATGAAAACATGGCGCATGTAGCATCTACTGTCTGATTTGCACGCAAAAATGCAAGAGTGCTCACCACAGCTAATGACACTTTGTCAAGCTAGATAGTTTGTGCACTCCCATCTATACCCATGCGAATTTTCAAAACTTGTGTGAATATGTAATTTATATGCGCATGTGTCAGCATGTGGTTTATTGCTGAATTTAATGTTCAATGACTACAAGCTAGCAAGAGAGCTAACCAATGCACAACTTGTGAATTGCTTGGAGCATGCAGTCACGCAAAAATCAAGCGCTTTTCGATCATGAATGCGCGTGCTAGCGTGGTTGTTCGAAGTGAATAGCGAAATCGGAATTCGAACTTCAAGCCAGAATCAATCTCGTCCCGATGACACACATGCACACTTTGTGATGCAACTCAAGGCGATAATGATGATGAATCTGTGGATAGGGCTAGAGCAAGCAGAGTGTGGCTGATGCGGCCCAACGTACTAGCCAACGTAACGCAATTCTTGGAGAGCATGCAGTTGCAACGGAAAATAAAACATAAAATGTTTTGTCCCAACAATGTGCAAAGAAGGCGCGACAGTCTAGCACTAAATTGAATTTGCAGGTTGCACACAGCCCGTGGCCCACCCATGCAGCTCGCAATGCGTACGTATGCTACACAAATAAAGGTCGCCACTCGTCTAGTCGTACATGCATGACGTCGTTGCTTGCATGACTGCATGGCAACACACTGGTTGTGCACGTGTTACTTGGCCTACGATGATCACTCAGCATGGTAGTGCGTTGTGCGTGTGCGTACGGCCTACTTTATTTACGAACATAGTGCTCGTAATCATAGAGCTAAGAACAGACTTTTTTTGGGTCATCACAACGCGAGCTGTCTGGATTTTAGTCGTCAGAGATGTACGGGGGAGTTCCTGGACCACGATAGCGGTCGAGTGGAGATCTCACGGCATCACTGCCATAGTAGCGACCATTTCCTTCAGGCTCGCCAAACAAGAGGAAAAGTGGAGCAACATGACAGCTGTGATGATAAACATTGCAGAAAGTCAACAGGATTATTTCGATCGCAAAAATAAAGTTATTACTTGCTCTCGTCCGGCTTCTTTGTTGCACCCATGCCTTCAGTCAGATCCGTTAAAATATACCCAGGACTGCATGAGTTGATTCGAAGATTTGGGTTGGCTTTTGCAAG
Organism: Bigelowiella natans CCMP2755; assembly: GCA_000320545.1. Taxonomy (NCBI): domain Eukaryota; phylum Cercozoa; class Chlorarachniophyceae; genus Bigelowiella; species Bigelowiella natans. Next base: position 67,546 of record ADNK01002459.1, read on the forward strand.
CTGGCGCGTGTACACGTTGAGACATGCCTGAGTAGATTTTTTTTCAGATTCTAATGGAGTACCTCATCATTATGAAAATACTTTGACCTTCGATAATCCATATGCATCAGAACTGCTTCCACCATCTATGTAGCCTTTGATAGTGGCTTCGAGCTCAGACCACGTAGTATCTTTCGATGTGAAGACAGACTTTTCGCTATCCCGGAGACGATTTCTGTTCGTCATTCATACTCAACGGGGCAGAGATTAAAAGTATACAGAAAATTATTACACGAAATTAGGCCCAGATGCGCTGGCGATGTTGACAATACGACCGCCATCCTTTTGAACCATAGGAAGAAAAGACTCGCAGACACGACGGACTCCATAAAAGTTCGTCTTCAGTGTATCCGGTATGGAGTATCCAAATCCTACTCCAGCATTGTTCACGATGCCATACAATTTTTCCTTACCGCGAAGTCGTTCGGCGGCAGCCCGAACAGACTCATCGCTGGTTACATCAAGTTCGAGTTCCTAGTGGTTGATGGGCACAATGTAATGGATTTGAGGTGCTGAGATCATTGTGGGAATCGAAATACCTCAACGCGGCCATCATTGTCCGGATTCTCATCGATAAGTGATTGAACAGCAGACTTTCCACGATCCGCGTCTCGAGATCCCAATATTACAGAGGTATCAGGATAGTCGCCTGAGCCACACAAAGAATATAGCGTCAGCCCTCGTGCGAACTCCTGCATAATTCCAATTTTACTTAGAATGCGACGGCAGATCTGGAGGCCAATGCCTTTATTTCCTCCCGTTACGAGGACACGGCGAAGAGGGGCAGCGGCCGCAGATGCCGCAGCGGCTGCGAGGAATACGAAAGAGCGATGGGCCGTCGCCATGCTAATAATACGCCGGCTGCCTCGGTTCGAATTTCATCATTGCGACAACGTAGAAAAGTCAATCCAGACCTAAAATAAAGGCGGATTCTGACGTATCCGCGTGGATCCTTCTCATTTCTTGAGTTGTTCTTCATGAGTTCCAAGCGAAGGCTGCAAGAAGGAATGGAGGAGACAGAATTCAACGAAACACAATGCGGCGTTTGCGTTTAGGAACAAGCTGCTGCTGCTGCTGATGATGATGATGATAATGATGAGATGAAGATGCAGCAGCAGCCGCATGCTTCCGTTCGTTCAGGCTAGGCTTCTTGCCTACACGTCCTCCTCGTTGGTGCATTTTGTGCAATGGGAAGAAACTCGTTGGTTGGCTGTCCGTCGTTGCATGCTGAGGGAGGGAGGAGCACACACAACCGACGACCCGACCCGCTCATCTTCCGAAAAGAGATCTGATAATTTCATTAATGCCTCCAATCCAACCTTGCGACAACGTTTCTAATTATGGCGCAGGAAGGAAATCCTCTGTGTTAATGGCGTTTTTTCAACAGGAGGGAGGAGAGATCGGCAAACCAAATCATGCTGTGTAGGGGTTCCCTCCCCCTCAACCAAGTGGCCATGAAGCCTGTGTTCCCGGTTCTTTTAGATTCGGAACCTTTCGGATTAAAGTCTACTAAAGCCATGGATTTCATCCCACCTCTATGTCGTAGAAGATTTGAGCGTCGCAATGCACGGAGGCTTGTTGGTACTACAGCTTCTACGGCACCGATTGAGCGCCTCGACGACGAATCTTGGGTTACTTCACAAAATGCTGATCGCGGTCGCAGCCTTCAACTCACATCAAGTTTGTCGAGAATATTAGCAGTATCTCTGGGGATTCTATTCGTCCAGCTCGCATTGAACTCTGCTTCGGTCGCCGAAGTCGCTTCGGCAGCGGCCCATGAACATCATCAATCCGTTGGAGAACGCCTCGCGACAATGTCTGACATGACTGGGATATTCTCTCTCATATTAGAAAACAATAATAGCGGGTTGGATAATTAAAATAACCTGCTGTGGCGTTGGTGTGTACAGGCTGAAATCTCGTGGAATCCCCACCGAGCTGGTTCTCATGATAATCTCGGCCATGCCAGTGGTATCGACCAATCTTTCAAGTAAATGTTTCGCATGTTGCCGTCTAATGGTGGATTATATACATTATGGCAGGTGGAACTACGTGGGGGGATTCCTGTCGCTCGATTGCTAGGAGTGGATCCGTTATCTGCGTTCACGTTGTGCTCTCTCGGAAACTTTGTTCCTGTGGTAAATTTGCACGAACAAACTATCCTCTGATGATGCATATCTGTGAATCTAATGCTATCTTTACATATACATTGCACATCAGATACCAATCATCCTTGCTCTAAATTCACCTGCTATCCGAAGAGTAAGATTTTAGTTAGCCCCCTTCTTTATTTCAACGATAATAATATCAAACACCAGTCTTTCTCATCCTTGCAGTTTCTGGAGAAACCACTTGCAAGGGCCCAAAGAAAGGTTCTTGGTATCTTACATCATTGTCCTTTCTATCTATGCCCCTCCCTCCCCCCCCGGTTCCTTCTGCCTTACATATGAATACATTCCCTTAGTTTCGGGGGTCAACTGGCATGGATAATCGATCCTTGGCGATATCACTTGCGCTGTTTGTGGGAGTCCCCTTTCCAGGGACGGGCGCATGGACAGGTAGCAATTAGGGAAATAGCAACACCTCCAACGGTCCTTTATTCGTGACTAGAAATGGATTTTTGAAACTCCCCAGGAACAATGGCTTCCGTTGCTCTTGGCTTGCCTGCCCCTCTCGCAATGGCGGCTAACGCTGTGGGAATTTTGATGGCTGCGTCCATTATGACAGGTTACTCAATGTTCAAACTATGTTCTCAATTGCAGCATTCTTTTGTTGACAAGATATATACTTACAACAGCTCTGACTGCCTCGTTGAAGGCTGGGCTTGCTGTAGCAAGTGCATGTAAGAGCATATTCAACATATATATTATATGTTAATATGAGAGAGAGAGAGAGAGAGAGAGAGAGAGAGAGAGAGAGAGAGAGAGGAGAGATAGTTCAGAACACTTCTATATATAATCATCAGCACAGATAATTCGCACTAACCTCGACATCTATTCTTGCTCTATTTTAAAGTCGGTGTGGTAGCTGCTGCAAGTGCGTTGCGCAGAGGTAATAGCAAAGATCACCCAGTAGTTGATGATGATCGGGAAAATGGAACTCAGGGAAATTGAACGCGATCGAAAAAATTGATTCAAACTACGAAGCCCGCTTGTGATTTAATTTTATGTAGACTGTCCCAGCTTGGGCACTACTACTGCTATGCGTTATATCCACTTTTCGTGATTGAACCCACTCGTACATAGCTAGCATGCCGCCATGGAACGAGACAGATGCACATATATGTATAAGCGCAAGTGCACACGGTAGCTCTAGCATAGTTGTGACGCATGCGAGCTAGTAGGCATTTATGCAGCATCGCGCTCATAAATTGCTGCTTAACTCAATTGTGGCGTCTGCACGTCGACCCTCGGCACGCTCACATCGCATCGCTGCCTGCCAATGCAAAGGCGAGCATAGCTATCAGCCACAGACTACTTGATACTCCCGCCACCGGATCGCGTCCACACTGCTATAGGTAGGGCTATGCAATACAATATATGTATTCCGTACTTGCGTAGCGTGCTACATACGGGTCATGTGCTCTGCTACACGAGTCTGATGAGTACGTACAGCGCACACACACAGCCCAGATCGTATTCACATCTCGTTGTGTAGATCATGAAAAATTACAATTCACACTTATCACAACTTATGTATTGAGCATTACAAATACACACGCTTGGTTGGCGACAGTAGCATTTCCTTGCTCACACGTGTACGAATTGACTCGTGCATGAACAAACACGCAGAATTGTCTGTGGTATCTAGCTTTTCCGACATTTATTTTTTCCGTAATTTGTCGCACATCTGCCGGAATTGCACCGACCATCCACTTTCTTCCTGTTGCTTTAGTCTGGGAGTAATTGTAAGAGGACAGACACCGTCAGAATATCATTGTGCAACCAACCCCCCCCCTGTTCCCATGTCATAGTACTGAAGTGGACATTATTTTAGAACACGCAAATATGTACCTTAATTCAGCCAACATTGAGATAAATCTTGAACGGAGGCCTAAAAGATATTCTTCGTACATTGCTTCCCGACCCCTATAGGCAATCCTGTTGCACTTGTTCTTGAATGACTTGATGTCCGAAGAAGATGCCACCACACCCGTCCCTCCTCCATCTTGCTCTTCAGCGCCCCCATCTTCGGCCTCCTTGCCGTCGGCTGCTACAGCTGGATCATCTCCTTCGCCTTCCGTTTTTTCTGAAAAGGGGAATTAGGTATTACGACAGGTCGGTCGAAGGTAGGAGTAAGAACTGCGATAAAAAAAGAAGAGGAGGGTGGGGGAGAGAGAGATCGTGGGTTCTTTCTTCTATACTCTTTCTCCTCTTTCATAGATACCTGATTGCAGGGGCCTAATAGCATCGATTGCAACATCATCATCTGAGATAGTTCTGGACAATTCCTTCATTAAAGCCGTGTGAGAAAACTTAAGGCCAGAGTAGTTAAGAACCAAGAACTTTCTCGGGAACAATCCGTCCGCTCCTGGCTCTCCTAAAATATCGTCAACAGTCACAACGAGTTTGGAAAATTGAGAGCCAACTTCAAGCAAAGGCATATGGATGCGTTCGACCTGTTATAGCATATCACATGTATCAAATGTGCTTCTAAAAATACAATCACCTGATTTCGCATCTTGCCCTGAATTTTTAACCCGTGCCTGATGCCTCAGTAAGTGCTTCATTGTTCTACGGGCCTGTTAAACACGAAGGAAACACGCAAACAAACACAATTACTTATTTGTTATTTCGCTCAAGTTTGCTGTGTGCCTTCTCTGTTCACGAGTCTTGCAGGAGACAGATATCGCTCGTGGTTTTTGTATGCGTATACTTTCTCGACATCGCAAAATATTAAGCACTTTTCCGTACCGGCGGTCTAGCGTCATCGGGTTTGATGTCCTCAGTATGGAGGAGCGAGTCGAAGACCATCAGCATCATGATGCACGTATCCACAATGTTCTTCACGAAGCTGAATTTTATGTCATATGTCACGAGATCTTAATGCATATAATCTCTCTCTCTCTCTCTCTCTCTCTCTCTCTCCCCTCCTCATTCTCTTTCTCTTTCTCTCAAGCGCACGTGCTCACAGAGAGATAGCGAATGGACGAACGAAAGGACGAACGGGATAGAGGAAGAGCTTATTAATGGAGATCCTCTACGAACTGTGTGTATGTGCGCTACAGCTAACTCTACCAGTCAAGATGTTTCGTTTCAAGGTCAAGAATGCTCTTTCGAATCTGAGCAAAATTATTACAACTGTAAGATTCCTAGAGCTATTCTTCCGAGTTGAATCACTTTAAGGTCTAACGCACTTTGACCGATTTCTTCTTTATTTTCTTTCGACTCATATAAAGTACGCATCGAGGAAAACACAGGCACAAAAGTTGCACACCGTTTTAATGAAGTCGCAGGCCTTCACCAAGCGCGAGCTCTCTGCGTTTTCTAGTTCGTCCAGTTTCCTATTTTCTTTCGCAGCCAGCCCAGGTTTCATGCGCAGCTTGTGGCGCTCTCTGCTCCTCTCCAACGAATCGTACTGGCTTCTAAATGAGGCCATGACCTCATCAACTGACTCGGTGAGTTTGGTGCATCTGTCCTTCATGATGTCACCAAAGACACATCCTGGAATCCTGAGGAGCATGCTGTCGAGCCGTATTAGCTGCTCACGGAAAATCTGCTGAGACCTCAGGAGCTTTTCCTTTGACCTGTCTTCCTCGCGCTTGAGCATCTCCTTGATTGGGCCTGGAAGCCCTTCCGAAGGAAGCTCACGCTCAACTTCTTTCTCTTCGCCCTTACCTTTCTTCTTCTCGTCGTCCTTTTTATTGGCCTCATCGGCAGCATCTGCTTTCTTCTTCGCTTTTTCCTTAGCACGCATCTGCTTATGAGCCTCAACTAATTTTCCGAAAGCGCTTCGACACCCAGCGATGGCTTCCGTGATGACAGTGTTGAAGAGTACTTCCTCAACCTTCTTTTCTTCAACATCCACGTCATCTTGGGCTTTCTTTTTCTTCTTCTTCTTCTTTGACCCCGACTTCTTTTTTTCTTCCTTTTCGTCTTGCTTTTCTTCGTTGTCCCCACCAGCAACTTTCATGTACCCTTTAAACTCGGGTTCGGTGAAATACACATCAGGAAGATCTTTCGAATCGGACATGTTGCAGGCCAACAAGTGAAGAAACTTGGCGCGCGAAATCAATTTTGGTCTCAGCCCTTTAAGGATCTCAAATATTTGCTCGGCGGCGCAGGATGATCGGGGCTTTTGGAACGGTGTGGTGATAACCTTGAAGACTCCATTGTCCCCATTCGTTAGTAGCTCCCGCAAGACTTCTAGCTCTTTAGTGATGAAGTCTTCAACACCAGCTGATTCTGCATAGCATGTGCGTATCTTCGTTGTCATTTCTCGCCTTGGTGCACCGAACTTCTCTCCCAGGCCTTGCATGACCTGTAGATCCTCCCTTAGCTCTTTGTAGTCCACTTGGAATTTTTTGTGCGCCTCCAGCGTCTCCACCTGGTCCTGCAGCTCCTTGATATTTGGTCGTAAATCTGTGATGACTTTGGAATACTCCTCCATCAGCTGTTTCATTTTCTCCTCGTAGAATTGCCTCTCTTTCAGAACGTACGTGTTGTGTGAGTTGCTTTCCTCACCATTTTCATTGCCGCTGGAATCAGCGGCTGCGGCGGTGGCAGCTTTGACTTCGTTGTTCCCAGTGCCTACTTCCTTTCCGTCGTCAATGAGTTTGCATGCTTCCAAGAATTCCTTACACAATTCGTCGGCTGTACTCTGCAGCATGTCCAAGAGAGACGCAAGCTGCTTTGCTGTGTTTCCGCATTGTTTTTTTAGCTCGTCGTATGCTGCGTTTCCCTTGTTGTATATAGTTTGGATCACACTGAGGTTATCGTTGTGTAGCATATCGGACGTCAGCCCCTGCAACAGCTCAACGAGAGTGTCAACGCGGCTTGTATTCGCCTTACTAGGATCTTGGAATTTGAGTATTCCTTCGAATTTTCGCTTCTGCGAAGTCACCATTCTATCGACTCGTTTTAGATGTCGCCGGAACCGCTTTTCGTTGGCGAGGATTTGGTCTTTTCTATAATCCCGCTTGTCGACCTCCACGCGTACAATTCTGGGGCGGTGCTTGCGGAGTTCTTGGTCATACAATGCAGAAAAGCTTTCTACTCGCCCCTGCATGATACCCGAGGCCGCTGATATCCATGTTCGGTGGATGCTGAGGAGCATTCCAAGGTACTCAGAGCGTATTTTACTGAACTGTTCCTCGATTGCCTTGTTATCAAGTTGAGGTATCTCGAAACACGGTGTGCCGTCCTGGAACCTTGGTAGTATGTCTGCCTTCTCTTGGACGTTGCCCTCAGCATTCTCATCGTTATTGTTTCCATCGCCGCCCTTCTTCTCCTCCTCTTTCTCCTCGACATTTTTCTCATCCTCGTTCCCTTCACTGCCTTTATTTGTGCCTGTTGTGAGGATGTTCTGGATAAGCCCGCTGACAGGTGTCAAGCCTTCAAAAGGGACTAATTCTTCAGAATCCTGCACGAGTACCTTGACCTCAATTATCTCCTTTTTCTCTTCTTCGCCACCTTCTCCATCTTCACCATCCTTCTTCTCGTCTTCTTTCTTGGCCTCCTCTCCCTCCTTGCCTTCCTCCTCTAAGTTCTCCTTTTCCTCATCGATAGGGGCCAGACCAACGGCGTGTGCAAGAAGGGACTCATATTTCTTTGAAAGCTCACTCAATAGTGGCACGTGGTCAGTGGCTTTTTTGGTCAATTTATGATTGAAATCTCTGTGTGCCTTCTCTATGAGACCTCCGTCACCGACAAGATCATTAATGGTTTCCATGCGCTTGTCTAAGGCATTTAGCGTGGGCTCTCGCAGCAACAACAGAATTTCCCTCTCCAACTTTTTTTCTAATGAATCTTCTCCGAGCTTGAGCTTTTCGTTGTGGTTATCACATATTTGGAAGAGGTCTTCTTTTGTCTCCACCTCTCGAAGGTGCATCTTAGAGAAGTGCTCTTTCCAGTGCTTAGCTATCGCCTTAAAGTACTTGCAAATGTTTTCTAACTTCTGATAAAAATCGTCGTGCTGGTCGAGTGCGTTGTCGGTCTTATCATATAATGCCTCTGCTTCCTTTTTTCTTTTTTCAATGAGCGGCATCATGAACTCATCTGTCTCCAAAAACTCTGCGACCTTTTTCTCCTCTGAAGCTCCAATATCAATCAAGCTTTCGCGCAGCTTGTCCAGGCATTTCTTGGCTGAGTTGTAGCGCTCATTCCTAAGATCCACCAACCGTTTCTTGCATCGCTCAATATCGCCATTAAACTCTTCCCGCAGCTTGAAAATCTTCTGCTCCCTATCAGTGACATTCGGAGGTACAAGGTGATGCTTCTGGGTGAAGAGTGGGTTTTCCTTGCCAATCGCTCCATCGTTATCTGCATCAATAGAGTAAGGCACTGGCTCCAGCTTCAGAATCACGAACGCAGCTTCTACGCACCCTGCCTCAATGCGGCGCTTGGCTGCTTCAAAATCTCCAAATATGGTGCGAAGCTGGGGAGGGTTTCGAAATTCAGGCTCCTCCATTTTCTGCTTGTAGACAAGAATCGCATGTTCGTGCCGGAAAGCCCTCCAACGCTGCTTGGCTGCTCTCCATTTTTTTCGTGTTTCGAGTCGCTCCTCAAGCGCGGTAACTTCAAGCCTAGCGGCCAGCTCCTTGTGCCAGCCACAATTCCGCACTATCTGCGTATTGACCTGCCACACGTCCGCTTTGAGTTCCTGTTCTATCTGTTCTGGAAGTCGATGAGCTATATCAACGAGATCTCTTACGAGGGAGGTGAGGTATCGAGTGATTGTCTCTTTTCTATCGACTTCCAGTTGTGCCATGCTGCCTATGGTCTCCGTGGTAAATTGCGAAGATATCATATATAATTGGTCTATTGATGTCCAAACATCATCTATGTCCTGCATCGTTAATCGCCCAAGTTGTGCTTGGTCATCGCCGGTGAGTGTACTTAGTGTTTGTGCAATAGCCTTCTTGGATTTAGCAAGTTCGGATTTGAGACTCCTCGACAACAAACCGACTTGTCGCTGCAGCTCCATCTCGAAGGATTCGCGGGCCTTCCTGTAGTCATCTAGCCTTCGATCGTGTCGGGCCTGCCGCGTATTGTAGAGCTTCTTCAGCTTATTCCCTGATGTAGGTCTTAGAATACTTTGATTTGACCGCTTTAATTTGACGCTATTGGTCTCAGATAAGGGGCCCTGCGCTTTCATGCGAATCGTGAGAATGTCTCCTTCGTCATCCTCCTCAACTTCATTCACCTCTGTGACTACGCCCTCAATCCATCTACCGTATCTGTATCCCACAAAAAGATAATTACTCTCAATGAATTTTCTCGTTTCATTGGCCACAATTCGGTTTCTATTTGCTTAATACTAGTTTATTCCCCTCACTTACCCATGACCATCCAATGTTAATGAAGTTTCGTACGTGTATTAGGTTTCAAACGATATTACCGTTGATCGAGAACCTCAAGTTGTGATCCCTCCGTCCATGTACGCCGTTTCTCACGCCAATGAGAGTGGCTCCGGCTATTTGCAGCAAAGGCAATGAAGAATCACTCAGAATCCAACAAATAGCAATAAAAAACGGAAGCCATAAAGGAATACGTGAAGGAAAACTTACCACTCCAGCAATGACATCCTTTTTCATGAGCAAAGGATCTCTCATCCGAGGTAGCACCCGTACCTTCTCTTCCAGAGCTCGGACATCTGTGAGCACCTGTTTCCAAAACCACTCGTCATACATATTATTCGCTGGTCGCGTACAATCTTTTAATTGGACCTTTGCAATCTCTGACTTTTTTGTTCCTTTTTTTTTAAGATTTTGGTCCAACATCTTCTGAGAGTAGGGGAACCAGTCATTTACCCCTGCTACCTGTGCTCCTCGAGGCTTGTTGGACTATAATCACATCACATTTACAAGCTCAGTATCTTTGACAAGTTGTTCCAATCAAGAAGGTTACCGGCTTGAACGCATGTGTTCTCAGGCTAGCCCCTAACTTCCATGTGGGAGGGTCCATTGTGGATTCAATGTTCCTCCTCCTTCAAAGACTTTTAAAAACTTGGGCCTTTCTATTTGGATTGGGCTTCTACCGAACTGAAACGCTTCTCTATTGGTTTTCAGGCGATGACCTATCGACTGCACATTGTAAGGACGCCATCGCGTATTGGAAAAGGGTTATGTGCTTGGATTGTTTGGACGGAAGCAGCTTGTTTTCTCTTGCGGTTGCCGATTTGTCAAGCGAGGGCCCCAACCTAAGAAGGCATCGGGGACGTTACCTGGCAAGTAACCAACATTCAGTACGAAGGCTTTTTTTCTGTTGAGTTTCTTCCAATGCCCAATATAATCATAGCATGCGACATGAGAAACAAACGCATAATCTATCAATATCCCCGGCGTTTCGTTCGGTTTTCCTTTTCTGAAACAGCTGAGGGTCTCCCGAGGCTCTCGTGATTTCCCGGATTTCCTGATTTCTGCAAGATTCACCGCCTGTGATATCAAGCTTATTTTCAGGCCAAGAACTACCCAGAAATGTTCGGTGCATGTGAACCGACGAGATCGCAGGGAAAATCACCATCAGTTTACTTGCTACGACATGCATGTGATGTTGTCGCAGGTGTATTTCGGACGGGCAATCCTGTGCTAAACCGTTCGTGTGTTCATTCCTCGTCCACTGTACATCCTCGCCTCCATACCTGCGTAGACAATCTCCACAGAAGCGAGGAAAAGAGGAGAACGACTGGAAGAAGACAGGACGGACGAGATGGTATGATAGGTTTCGTTGTGGCAGCAGTAGAGCACAGTCAAGAAAAAATGGAGGATTCGTCAACTGATAACTTTCCTCCAAGCAATTTTCAAGAAATGCGCACAGCTTAAAGATTAGACCACCTTTGCATGCTGGTAAAAATAGTGAAAGATCCATTCATTTCATACAGGTAAAAGGAGAGGAGAAGGATGTGAAAACCAATAAAGTTAAACCTAAAGCTAAAGGGGCAACGAAGGAGGATAAACAAATAGCAAAGGAAAAAAAGAAGAGACGGAAGAAGCTCCACCGAGTCCTCAAAAACCACCCAGAATTTGAGTTGACTTTCGACATGCAGATTGGGATCCGATATGCATTAGGAATGGAGAATGGTGGCATTAAAGATAATACAAGGTGCTCAGTGATGATAAAATTGCAACAATGATGAATGGTGTCGTCCTTATTTTTGTAGCCTATATTCTCCTTCTCAACGGTATCTGCAAATCGTACGATGCTGATGCTGATGATGATAGTGGTGGCAGCAATCGATATGTTACTACCAAAAGGCTGAGATACATAGTTTTGTGCCTATATTAACCGATTCTGATGCCGATGATATCCTAACAGAGACCGCCCCCCCACTCTAGAGGAGTTTGACGAGTCGATTAGACTAAACTTCCCTCGCAATGGCAGTGAAACACCACCCCTCACTCCTCCACATAGCTCTCGAGACTTCAAGTTCAAGACGTATGCGCCCAAAATCTTTCGTCGAATCCGAGAAAGATTTGGAATAAGCGACACGGGATTCACCACTTCTGTCTGCGGCAACTTCGAGTAATACTAATAATAACAGTTTGACTCATTTATTTTTTTGGTGAGTGAGGAGTGAGAACAATTATAGTAGCTTGGTCTTACCGCCAAGTTATTGATTCGTCGTTCAGCTGTTGATTAGCATCACAATCTTTGTCGCGTTATGTATCATCATCATCATCATCATCATCATCATCACCACTAGGTATTTGTCGTTCAAATCGAATTCAAAAAGCGGTCAATTCTTCTTCTATTCCTACGACAAGAGGTAAAGAAGCATGACGGGTCCACAAACATGACTGTCATCATGGCGGCTTCTGGTTCTGAACTGACGGTTGATGTTGGCGTGTTTTTATTAAGATATATGCTCAAGACGATGACGAACAAGGAATGTGCCCTCCTCATGAAGATTCTGCCTTCTTACTACCAACACGTCATGGATAATCCCAACACACTCTTGTGTCGCTTCTATGGCATGCACCGTGTAAAACCTGCAGGAAAGTAAGTAGTAGTAGTAGTAGTAGTAGTAGTAGTTGGCGAGTAGGTAATAGACGTTGCCTGCACTAAATTTGTGATAACCATTAAGATTGCTTGCACGAATTTAGCACACACACACACACACACACACACACACACACACACAAGCACACACAACCAAGGGTGTATTTTAGTGATTGGCACGTTGTTTAGACAATCCCATGTATTCACACATTGCCATCATCATCGTCATCAAGAACAACAACAGCAGCATCTAAAAAC